>JAPMOR010028877.1:0-19813 GCA_026543865.1 Argiope aurantia
GTCTCGTGATTGTTTCAAACCGGTTAATGACTTAAAAAATAATAATGCTCGCTCATGATAACTTAAAATTTGCGATCTTAGATTTCATTTTAATTTTCTGAAGTTTTTTCAGTTTGTTTAATTTTCTTTCTTTCAATTTTTTTTGTGTGTGAAATCTGAAAAAAAAAATCTTTTCTAATATAAAAAATATATTAATAAATAAACTCTGCATGTTCATGATAATGCTTGTTATTCTATTATCCTTTCAACAGTATATTTTATTCCAGCATACATGTTATTAGAGGCCCTCGCATTATGTCACACCAAGTTGAATTTAACTATAATGCATGAGGAATATGAAAGTGCAGCACTTCGTTAAACAACGCGCGATTAATTACTAAATATTTCCTGCAGTTATGATTTTCATGAAATTTTGAATTATGAATTATGTATTTGGAGAAGAGGATCTATAAACACAAAGAAATGTGTATAAATCTTCACAGAAAGAAACAGGTATAAGGTAACTGAAATAACGCTAATTGTGTTTCTATATCAATTTGTAATTAAAAAAAAGCTTGCAATTGAAGCATAAAAATATTCGATTTAAATAAAAAAGCAATCAAATTCGGTAAAGTATCAGGCCCCCAGCAGTGGAAAGTTAAAAACAAATAAATGAAGCTGTTTCGATTTAAATCTTATTTAATGGCGGGTTTACACACTCGGCCAATTATAAGACGGCCAGTAGAAACGCATGCGTAGAAAGGCTGCAAAAAAGCTGATCGGTCGGTTGTCCCGAGAGGACAATAATATGCCGCTGTATTGTATTATTTCTTACAGCGCATGCATTTGTTAAATTTAGCGTCCTTCTTTTTTTGGGGGGGGAGTGAAAAAATTGATCACTTATAGATTAATTCCGAAATTTTTTTGCTGTTTGCTCTTTCTGATGCAAGGTTGTTGTTTTTTCCATTTTATTTGCCATTTTTTTCTATAATTTTCTAAACATAGGTTCGTTGCCCCCTTTTTTTATTTTACCTTGTTTCTTTGCGTAAATATCCATCATTTTAATATGATACGCAGTGAGAAAGAAAAATCCAGGGACGACAAAACGGCAATTTATGTAATATCTTAATCTATCTTATGAAATTGTGGCAAACATAAATCATTCTCTTTCTACGCATGCGCTGCCTACCAGCCGTCTTATAACCAGTCTACCCAGTGTAAACCCGCCATAACGTATTATACATGAAATGAAGAATGTCCAAGTTATCAAAACTGATTTCAATGAAATAAGCTCATTAATTATATAATCATCACTAATAAAAAATATTTATATTATAGAATAATATTTATTTTTTTATCCAATATACGATAAGATTCAATATATTCTACGATTATATCACGCATTGGGTAACCCTATATGATAAGAATTTATTACCTTCGACATCGATAGATCAAATTTTTATTGGAATGTTTGTTCCATTACGTTGGACCATGAAAACATTCATTACATATATAATAAAAGAATGCCCGCTAGAAAGAAGTTTCCAATGTTTGTTCCAAATCATATAATATTTCTAACACTTCCTGCGTTTTGTTCAATAAACAGAGTGCTTTGAAGATTTCTCAAAGGTACTGAGATTATTTTTGGCGTTCCAAAGAGAACGACGCTACAGAATAGAAACATCCGGTTTACCTCAGAGGAACTCAATCAATTGCTTGCTTTTTATTTGCTGCGATTGATTTAGCAGAAATAGATTTTTTCTTCCCAAGAACTAATAGATTCCTTGACGATTTCTTTTTTGCCATTTTTTTCTGTTATGTAATAGAAATATTTTTATTTTTTCGCCAAACGATTTTCTTCACTCATTTATCTTTGTTTCATTTACGACGGAATTGTCTGCGTTAATTATAGTTTTTTTTTGAAACAGCAAAAGACATTTTTTGTTGTTATTTGTTTTTTTTTTGAGAAATAATAAATATTTAAAAAAACATTAAAAAATTCTCTTTTAGCAGCATAATAAAAGAGAAAAATGTTTCTTTTTTATTAAAGTTCTGGTGTTCAGAACAATAATTTGTAAAATGTGAAGCATAAACAATTTTTTTTTGCTAAACTCAAATAGTAATCATATTTATAGTATATTTTAATTTTTATTTAGCTTTTAAGATGAATTTGCTTCTTTTGTTTCCTTTTATTGTCCTCGCTTATTCTGTACGCTTCAGTTTTTACAATTTTCTTTTTGTAAGCTAGAGTATTTATTTAAAAATATCATTCTTTCGTTACAATATAAATAAAAACATTTTCGGTATTCGTTAATTTCTTATTTTTAACCTTTAAAATATTCATCAAATAATATTTACTAAAAATATATGAAATCGATTAATTGCTGGCGGCGGTTGAAAAAGCAAGCGGGGAATCAAATCAGCGAACATTTTCCGTTCTCAGGTACATAAACCCTCCTCAATTTTCTGCTAGCATCAGGAAACATTTGATTTCCCAATATAGGCATAAGTTGAAAGAAAATTTGAAGAGTTAAATCGCGAGAAAGTTCTAATTTTGGGATCCTGAAACGAACAGTACATGAAAAGGGGAATAATATTTATTTATTATAAGAAGCTATAGAAGAAGAAAATTTCTTTTGGAAATAAGTTTTTATTTACAGTTAAGATGAATATGTGTGATGAAATTTGGTATATGATCTTTACAACAAATTTGTAAATTTCTATCAAATTTTGAGTAAAATATATCCACACGAAGTCTGTTCGGCTGTTAGAATATATTTAATACTAGCCGCCTTTGGCGACCAGCCGGTTCGCCAGTATTACCGCTCGCTACAATTTTCAATTAAATATATTAAGTAATTGGTCTCTTAAAGGATTCTCAAACAAAACATTTTTAATCTTCAAATTTTGATAGTCATACCAAACTTATATTGTTTAGATCGTTTCGCTCAATTTACTATATATATTTTGCTAATTTGTTGCCATTTCCGGTAAAACTTCAACTTTAATTAAAAATATAAATGACGAAATTGCAATTAATATTAAGATATTTTTTAATAAAACCAGGCGCTTTATTTTATTTATCATCTTTATTGTTATTAATTAATTATTATTATTATTGAATATGAGTATTGCAAACAGAATTGCTCGGTATTTAAGTCTTATAACTACAAAATATTTTTCATAGTTTATGTAATATCTCAAACAATAATTCAACAAAAATTTTTGAGATTCAGTATAAAATTCAGTTTTTAGTTTTGCTTTCAAAAGGATTGAAATGAAATCAATAATAATATTTTGTTCCTGTTTATAAATATATTTCAAAAATTATGAAGTCTAAATTTAATGCAGTAAGCTATCATATTCTGATAAATATTCTGGACACACCAAATTTTAAATAAATGAATGAATGTTTCTATTTTCTACGACTTATTCACGACTAAGACTTATTTATGAAGTTTTAAATGTTAAAAATTTAGAAAAACTCACCATTTTCATAATCTTAGGCCAATTAATCTTGAGAAACCTGCGCGCTTATTGGCGTATTTTCTTTGAAACGATCGATGAAAAATCTAAAATTATCCTTTTTTTATTGAATAGTGATATTCAAATCTTCATAAATCAGTCAGTTTAAGTGAATTGAAATTAACTCTTAAAAGTCAGTGATTTAGTTGATTGAAAATTAACTCTATCACCATCATAAAATCTGTGCTTTCTCTTGTGGTGTATGCATTCTCCTTAATATCCGATCGAATAAAACATCACATAAAAAAGTACTACATAGAAAAAACACATCAAAAGTAAACATAGCATTTCAATAGTTGCCAAAAACAAAAGGGAGAAAAATGCAATTAATAAGCAGACGATATTTAGAAAAGTACAGATATTTAGACTGGAAAATGAAATTATCTGAAATTAAAAACACGCGCAGACGATATTTACAAAAGTAAAAATATTCAAACCTGAAAAGGAAAATATATGAGTTATTCCATCAATAAATGCCATAAGTTTGTTTACATCTTCATTATTTTATGTGTCATTAAATATCAAAATGGATCCGGGACTGAATAAACACCCTGTATAGAGAGTGTAAAAGATCATAAAATAATTTTTCTTGAATTTATTTTTCAGAAAAAATAATATTTCATATTTGCTTCATTTCCTACAAACGCGTGCCAAAAATTATATTTTTGCAGATTTCATTTCCAAAAAGATTTAATTTATTTTCAGTTAGAGCTTTAATCAATGTGATGGCAACACATTGAAAAAAGCTATTTTTTTCTCAAGAATGCGAAACGTGCTTAATCCTCATTTTTATTTTTGACGGAAAAAATATTGAAAAACATAGTTAAAATATTTATTTAAAAATTCATTAAAAATAGAAATTTGAATTTAAGATTAAAACAGTAGTATCATTTAAAAGATAAATTTTTTATCTGTAACTTCATGTAAAAATCTTTTTTGTGCGGTAATATTTTCGACAGTTATAGCAGAAACATGTCAAAATTTCGCTTAATATTTAAATAAATAAAATTCTAGTTAAAAATTCGAAAAAATAACCCACAGGTGCACATTCCCGGCCTCCAAGGTATACACGTGCCAAATTTGGTAGCTGTAGGTTGAATGGTCTGGTCTATAGAGCGCCAACACACACACACACACACATTGAGCTTTATTATAAGTATAGATATAGATATAGATGATTATTAGAAAACGAAGGGAGCTATACAGATAAAATACTATGCACAGAATTAGCATCTATAGTTTAGATATTTATCACATTTTGAGTCAAATCCGACTACGAATTGATTGTCTGTCGGTCTGTACTTTCAGAAACACGTAAACCTAATAATTCAAAAAACGCAATGACTTAAATATATCAAATTTGGTATGTGATTGTGTGACTACAACTGCTGTTTTGTATCAAATTTTTGTTTCAATCGGTTGGGAAGAACGCATCTAAAACATAAATTCGATTTTCGGATACTATTAATTACATGCGAAATATTAATCGCCAAATAACTCGCTAATAATGACACTATAGAATTAGTAAAACGGCTAAATTCACGCTAAAGGTTAATATTCCTTAACTATTGTACGCCAATTCCATGCAAAGTGTATTCTCGGATAACATCTTTATTAAAATACATTCGGAAGTGTTTTGGGGAATATACTCTTGCTGGTCTTAATATTTCTTTTAATCAAAAATATGGATGTCCTGACAGATTCGAAAGATCCTAAGATTTCGTTAGAAATACTCATAGCAATATTTTAAACAATTACTTTCCTTTTATTTACTATTTCATTCATTACAGTTATTTTATTAAATTTCTTTTATAATATATTTTAGTAATTAGTGAAAATATCGAAAATTATTTTCCTATGTTTTTATTGTGTCCTCATTTCTTTATAATAATTATGAATTTGAAAAAAAATAATCCTACGTTTACTCTATTAATAAAGACGAATTTAAAAACTTTATATTTTTAATATTTTCTACTTTTTTTTATCCTTATTATATTTCATAACGTCTCATAAACATGATGGAAAATAAAAATTAATAATTCAATAAATAAATTCTAGATGGCGCCACATTTGGATTATTTTTTAAAAAATTTAATTAATATATTAATATAAGCATATGCTTTAAAATATTTAAATATTATACTCTCATTAGGTACCAATTATTGTACTTTATTTCAGAACTCCAACATACGCAGAAATGAGTGAAAAGTCAATAACAAAATTTCCTCTTTACAAACATGAAAGTGGTGAAAATAAATAAAATTGTTTAAAACAAACCTTCATAAATTTGGGGTCTTAGTGTTTAAAGAAATCTTACAGAGGAAATTTGGCATAGAATCTTAACATATTTTATATATTTATCATATTTAATTAATTGCATTCTTTTATCTAATTTGACATTTTTCATTTTTGTTAAAATGGACATAGAAGATATTTCACACATCCTAAAGTTCTATAAAAGTTCTTCTAGTTTCTAAAGTAGCTTTGAAATTTGGCTAAGTGGTAATATATTATCTTAATTTTATGAAAGCTTAGTTATTATTTAATCAATGAATTTAATCGAATTTTGATTCTATACTATTACATAATTAATTTAAGGAAGGAAACTGATAACAAAATATTGGTAAAATGACTTTTAAATCAAAAATTAAAAAGTATTTGAAAAAATTATTACAAACTAATTAAAAATGATGGATTTTTTGTACATAAATAAAAATATGTGCTTTAAAAATGGTTTTTATTAATCAAAGATTTTATTTGGGTTTTTTTTAAATGTAAAAGCATTGATTGAAAAATGTTATTTGTATTTTCTACCACTGCGGAATTATTAAATTGTGATAAAAAATAATCAGGGCTTTCCCAAAATAATGATTATGGAAATCAATTTTAGTAATTAAAATCATAAAATATTTTTTTGTCAGAGTATTGCAATAACTGCATGCTCCTTTCATTTTTTTGTATTACATTTTAGAATAAACTCCCCCCCCCCTAAGATAAATTCTTGAGCAGTCGCTTTGTTTCCCTTCTGTCGAATTAGCTGGTATTAATCGTGGCATATTTCCGATGTTTCCTTTGTACAATAGAAAGAAATAATAAATGATTAGGTAACTATTATTCTTAATTTCTAAAACTGAGGAACGATTTTAATTGCAAATGAATCATTCAGTCTATTAAGAGAAATAATGATTACTTGAAAAAAATTCTCGAAATAAATAAAATAATTAATTGCTAAACTTTAATTTCTGTCTTAATTATATACCACTTTTTTATATTTGATTTTTCTTTTTTTATATATGTAATTGTTTTTATCCATTCACATATTTTTATTTCGAATCATTTTTATGACTTATTTTTCTCGCAATACTCAATATAGAAATCTACAATTTCTTACGGCTGTTTCTTCCAACAATTATATGATATTTTAGCATTTTAAGAATTAATTTATCAGTGAATAGTTTAATCTTGTAAGAATTCGAGAAAAACATTATTTTAATATTGGCTAATAATAAAGTATAAATCATATTAAAAACTAAACAGTAGAAAATAATGAAAATAAAAAAGATTTTAAAAGAAGGCTTTATTTACTATTTATTTTTTAAAATAAAACTGCATTCTAATAAAAGCGCATTTTAAATCGATTTTTATTGCCTAATGATTTGTTTATTGTTTATGTTTTGTTTATGGCGTAACTGATAAAATTAAAAAAAGTCGTTTTTGATATTTTCTTCTTATGATTCTTCCATTGAAGGAATTATTTATTTTTAAAATTTGCCATTTGTATTTTCTTGCAACGAAGAATTTTTTAAATGACAGATTAATCAGTAAAAATACGTTTTGACGAATTAATAATTCTAAGAATTGAATTCGCAATCAAAGACATCTTTTAATTAATCATTCACATTCAAGAAAAAGAAATCATTTTTATTTCGAAACGGGTTTATATTTGCTTATTGCTAATAAAATTTCGTTATTCCGAAGTACGCCTATGCAAAAGAAGAATCACAAAAAATTATTAAGATTAATTTCTTTGGAACAAAATTATACATATTTCTAAAAATGCAATTATCTAATTTTTTTCATATAACTAAATAATAAAAAAAAACTCAATTCGTTGCAACAAAGCTCTATTTTTTTTATTATTTGCTTATGTGTTTTCTTTTTATTTTCGTATGCAACAGCTTGTGAATCGACCCATCGAGCTATTTCTCATAAAGTTGATCGATTGAGGCACTATCGCAACTGACAGAAATGCCAAGAATCAAGCAAGGAAAATTTCTTAATAGACTAGATGAAATAATTGATGAAAGTTCTTCGATGGGAGTTTGGAAGGAAAAAGAAATTTGCAGTTGCGCAGTTTCAAAAAGACCGATTCAGTATCTTAATGGGTTATGGAAACAGAAAGAATCTTCCATGACGTTTCTCAGTGGTTTAGATTAAGGAAGTTCTTTATTCTTCCTCCAAACCTCCAAAAAATGTTTGTTATAAAAGAATTTTTGTAACTAGATGCTATTAACTTGACGGTGAAGAGTTATTCTTTAAAAGTGTTTTTCATTTTTGCTTATGTTTTTAGATAAAAAAGTTATGTACACTTTTTTCCACTCGATGCTACTCATTTAACCCAGAAAAGTTACACATTGGAGATATACATTTTTTTTGTTATTCTTTCTGATATGATAATATTTTACATGAAATCAGTAATTCTTCAAAATTACTGCTCGAGTTATTCTTTAAGATATCTTCCCATTAGTTATATTTTTTTGTCTTAAATGTTATATTTAGTTTTTTTCCCAATAGATGCTCTTCATTTGACCTAGACGATTTATTATTTATGTGTATACATCACTCATTTTTACACTTAACATATGTTTTTTTTTAATTTATTCTTTTCCAAGTGCTATAAATTTGATTTAAATCAAGTATTATCTTAGTGAATTCTTTCTTAGATTTTTATTTCCTTTGAAATGGAGGATTTTTGAACTGTGACTATCACTAGATATTATTCTTTGCAATTAAAAATTCTAATTCGTTCTTTTCTAAGTGTTTCTCTTTTTATTTAAAATTTATTTAGAGTATCCATCATTAGATGTGTTCGATTAAGTTGAGATACAAAATTAATTACAAACTGATGACACTACCAAATTCATCGTAATGACCGGAAGTGAATTCTTTTGAAAGAAAAACATACGAGTCAAAACATTAAAATCAGTTAAAAAATATAACACAAGCATAAACATAAATGTCAGTTAAAAATTACTTAAGCATAAACATCAAAGTCAGGTAAAAATAAAAAAAGTCAACAATATATACCTAATTAGATATTTATGTAATTGATAACATTTTCCCATAATTGCAGAGGCCAGTGTTTTATGTTAAAAAAAACAATGATTTCTAATTATATGAAAAAAGGTACAAAACATAGAAATTATTTTTAATTTTGAAATAAAATTTGGTTTTTGCTCTTACAACTGAGCTTTTCATTGGAGAATGGCACATTTAACATTTTTAATCCATTACTTAGCCAGTATCTAATTCTATTTAATTAATGTTTTCTTTATTAAACTGTATTTTGGGAAATTCAGAAACCCCTGTGTCTTTCAAAAAATTTTTATAATCAATACATTTTAATTTTTTTTGCACACACATACAGTGGCTCAAACAATTGGGAGTACACCTTACTTTTTCTTGATAAATCCGACTTCCGATATAAATAACACATTACTGGGAAGTGCAAACATATTTTTATTTTTACACATAACAAATGGTTTAATTTAGAGTAAAAATAAAGAAAAATTGACGAAAAACTTCTCAACTGAAAAGTTTCAGAAGCATTTCAAATAAACATACGTAGAATTTTGCCTCAAAGAGTGAGAATACACCAATGAAATTTTTGCAATATCAAGCATAGAAAGAATGTGTCAGTATTTAGTTGCATGTCTTTTGGCTTTTATAATGGCATCTAAAGGTCATGGTACCGATTCGACCCATTTTTGGTGGCATCTGAAGATATTTTACTCCATTCTTCTTGCACCACTTGTTTTAAATGGGTTTTGTTTCTAATTTTGTGTTTTTTGGACCACTGCTTCGAATGTGGCCCACAGATATTCAATGGCATTGATGTCGGGGTACTGTGCTGGTGTGTGTAACTGCTGTTTACAATGAAAAAGACACCATATTTTGAAGTTACGTGCATTCCGTGTTTAGTCGTTGTCCTGCTGGAAATAGGAATTTCCATCTAAACCCAAATTTTTAGCACTTTCTTTAGATTGCTGCTCAGTATATCCAAGTAAACCCTATCGTTTATAATGCCATCTATAAAATTTAAATTTCCTACCCCGGATGAAGCCGTGCAACCTCAAGTCATGACGGAGTCACCATCATGTTTAACTGTAGGACGTAAATCTTTTGTATCCAAAGCAGTATCAGGCTTTCTCCATGCAGAACGATGACTGTCAATGCCAAAAATGTTGAGTTTTCTTTCATTACTAAATATAGCTTTCTTCCAAAGGTTAGTGGTCTTCAATAGATGAGTTTTTGCACACTTCAAATGCGTTTTCTGAATTTGCAAACTGATGAACGGTTTCTCTCTAACAATGCGACTTCTATATCCAGCTTGTCTAATGGCATTTCGCACAGTTGCAGCACTTACACTTCTGCCTATGACTTGAAACGTTTCTGCAACAAGTTGGATGAACCATATGATTGCAGCAGTCTAAAGGAAAGTGCTAAGAATCATGTTCAGATGAAAATTTTATTTTCCAGCAGGACAACGTCCCCGAACAGAACGCACGTAGCGTCAAAATGTGGTTTCTTTTTCATTTTAAACAGCAGTTACACACACCACCACAGTACCTTAACATCAATGCCATTGAATATCCGTCGGCCATACTCAAAAAAGTGATTCCAAAACACAAAATTAGAAACAAAATCCAATTAAAACAAGTGCTGCCAGAAGAATGGGTAAAATATCTTCAGATACCACCAAAAATGGGTCGAATCGGTACCATGACGTTTAGAGGCCATTATAAGAACCAAAAGATATGCAACTTAATAGCGACACGTTGTTTCTATGCGTGATATTGCAAAAATTTCATTGGTGTATTCTCAATTTCTTGAGGCAAAATTTTGCGTATGTTTATTTTAAATGCTTCGGAAACTTTTCAGTTTAGAAGTCTTAAGTTGATTTTCCTTTTTTTTACTCTAAATTAAACCATTTGTTATGTGTAAAAATAAAAACATGTTTGCACTTCTCTGCAATGTGTTATTTATATTAAAAGTCGGATTTATCAATTAAAAATAAGGTGCATTCTCAATTTTTTGAGTCAGTGTATATAAAAATTCAATTTTATTTCAATACATTCTGCCAAAACGACCTTTCTTTAATTTTAATTCAATTGTCAAATATTAATAGATATTTTATGCTATTTAGTGAATGATATTTAAAATCACTCTGGTTTTCTCAATTATATTACATATTCGTCCTTTAAAAACAATCAACTAACAAACGTAAATTTATTGGAATAACCAAATCTTACAGGCCTTAGAAAAAAATCATATTCAAATTTAGCTTCTCTAAATCTTGTAGGAACTGATCTATTTTAAAAGGGACACAATTTCTTACCAGTAATCCCGCAATGTAAATATAAATAAAAATCATTTTCCCATTTTCATTCTGTAGTTTCAAGTCAAATTATTCTACAAAAAATATTTTTATAACATTTTAAATTTCAAAATGCCATTATTTCAATATGTTTTATTTTCTTCCAGTTTTCTTTCAGGCTTTTTATCGATTTTTGAAACTCTAATAATTAATTGAATAAATACAGACGATTTTGAAAAATCAATAAATTTATGAATATTCCGTCACAAATTATTAGTCAGGTTTTTAAATTTTTTACATTCATTTTTTATTTTTCTATTTTATTTATAGACATTTTTGGCAACGTCTTACAATAGTTTTGGAAGAAATAAAGAGTTGTTAATAGAACACATAAACAGATTTCTGAAAGAACACTAGAAGAATTATTAATTTATATCATGTATAATTTTTAATTTAGTTTATTTTCCTTTTCTGTTAATGAAATACTAATTATTTAATTAATCATTTAAAAACATCTTAAAAACATTATCTGACATGCCAGTGATAATTAGTGCATTATAATAAATATTAATAACTTATGGAGAAAATTAGCTATTCTCAGTTTTTAAAAATCGTCTGGTTCAGTTATTATTCTCATTTTAATGAAAAAATATTTCAGACGATAAAGAACTTTTTTTTAAAAATATTTTGCTATTTCCTGCATTAAAAATATCACAAACAAAAATATTTTGCTTCAAAGCCGAGTATATTAGCTAGTAAATAAATAAAATGACTTCATTCATCATAGCGAGCTCCATTTTTCTTTCTTTTATTATATTTTACTTGTTATCAGCAGAAGTCTTGAATGGAAGCATCGAGGTAATTTCTCAACATGTTGATCGATTGAAGCTCCACAGAATTTGACAGAAATATCTACGAATCTAGCCGGGAAATCTTCGTAGTGGTTGCTGCGAAACTAAGATGTATTTTCTTCGATATAAACGTAAGAAAACAAAGGATCTTTAACAGGTGTACTGCTTCAATGTAATATATTTTGATTTAGGTGAAGTATTGTGTGAAATTGTGGCAATGCATTAGTGTGGAAATACATTATCACTATTATCAATTTTTAATTTACACATGATTATAGCATCTTTGGAAATTAGAAAATAAAAGAATATTCATTACTAATTTTTTTGTTATTTTAAGTTAAAATGAATCTTTTTAGAAATTAGCAAAAAAAAAAAAAATGGCTAAATCAGAAGGGAGAACTTTGAAGTTAGTGAAAAAAATAATCACATTGCGAAGTTTCTTTTTTAACATTTTTTAAAACTTGTATTCAAATAAAATATCACCAAAATATTTATTAATAAATAAAATGGCAGATGAATTAGCTGTGTAGAGAAAGTAAATTTATAACAACTTTCTGCCTCAGATTAATGTTTTTGTCAGATTTAACTGTACCAAAGACAACTTGTTAAAACAAAAGGAAGAAAGTGATAAAAATAAAGAAATTCTTCAGTTCAGTACACATGCAACGGGTACTAAAAAGTAAAGATGTATTTTAAAACTTCTTTCTATAAAATTTATTTCCTTTAGTAAAAGTCTCCAAGTCATAAAAGTTCCATTTGAAATGTTTTTTAATAATGAGTCTTTTTGAAATTAATCATTTTGTCTCCTGAATCTCAGATAATGTATGACAGAAGATATTAGTATAAAAATAATTTTCAATGTATTTTCTTTTATCGAATTATTTAATATGGCATCACAGATAGATCTGGATTCTTATTTTTAATACTCCAAATATTGAAGTTAAGGGGACTCGATATCCTGAGAATTTCGGAAAATCAATGAACAGATCTATTTTCTAATTTTGAGTGAAAAATGATCCTTGACTTATAAATCTGAAAATTTCAAAACAATCGGACGAGTATTTAGTGAGATATAGAATTATTTTGTCTAACTCGATATCATATGTCACGCCTGCTTCCCGTTTTTACATCAAATATATTTCATGCGCAAGTAGCCAAGCCGCTTACTTTTTTTCCATGGAATAAAAAGCAGGCCAATTGTTTGATACTGTAATGATTAAATCTTTGTTTGTTAATAGTTTTACAGCTTTCGCTTTTCTTTTCGATTGAATTTCTCACTGGCTATAATAATAATCTTCAAAATGACTGATTTTATTTGAATTTCACTGAAGTGATTTAGCATTTTGCTGTATTAATTAATAGATATAGCATTTAATAAATATTTTAATAAAAAAAAATTATTAAAAAAAGTGAAATTTTTAAACATTTTTTCAAATAATTAATTATATAGGACAATGGTTATTAATAAATACGGAAATAATATATCTTTAAAAAATTGTTATCTTAGGATTTACAAATACGACATTATTGCTCTGAGAAAAAACCCAGCTTGATATGAGCTGGTTTTATTAAATTTTTGTGTGTGTGTTGAAAACTTTAAAGCCGTTTATCTCAGTTTGCTTTATTCCAAAATTTTGTTTGCTACAAAATTCAATCAAATTTTATTGTAATTGTATAATTTTTTTCTACTCACTCTAAAATGCATGCTTAGTAAAATTAGGGATAGATTTGTGAAAAATTTGATTAGAATTTAAAAAAAAAATGTTGAAAATGAAAAAAAAAGCCTTTGAAAACATTTCAAGAAATTTTGATAAACTTTTATTGTAGAAACTAATATAGTATCAAAAAGCGGACCTCTAATTCTGTTCAATACAGTGTCAGTGAACTTTAAAAAAATTTGGGAAAAAATATTGAAAATTGAAATAGAAGTAGAATAGAATTTTTGAATAGAAGGGGAATAGAATTTTTAAAAAAGGGTTAATATTTTTTGAAAAACTAAAACATTAAAATTTGTACCTTTTGAAACTAAAAAATATTTTAGAAATTTATATTTCAGCACAATTTATATCTAATCACAAAATTTCAAAAATTTGTTGGAAATTGGAGAAAAAAAATTGGGGGTACCGAATTCCATTAATAATTTTGTAACAATGTACTGCTATTTTGTGATGACTGAAATACTTCTCTCTAACTTATACAAAACCACCTGCAACCGAACTGAAATACTTCTCTCTAACTTATACAAAACCACCTGCCACCGAACTGAAATACTTCTCTCTAACTTATACAAAACCACCTGCCACCGAACTGAAATAATTCTCTCTAACTTATACAAAACCACCTGCCACCGAACTGAAATACTTCTCTCTAACTTATACAAAACCACCTGCCACCGAACTGAAATACTTCTCTCTAACTTATACAAAACCACCTGCCACCGACTACAAATACGACGAATCTTATTTGCTTATAGCTTGAAGAAGGCTTAATTTCTTCTTATTAAAATTGTATACACTTATAAGAAACAAATGTAATAACGTATCAAATTTTTAATTCAATCTATTAGAAAAAACACCTCTAAAACACAAATATCATTAACCGAATTAATCGCCATATAATTTGCCAAGGATCGCACAACAAATTCAGTAAAAATGCCAAATTCGCTCTAAACGTTAATAATTCGTACCTGTTGCACGCGTGTAGATAACATCCGAGGATAAGCTAGATATAGATAATATATAGATAACACCCGGGGTTCTCTGGCATAGACAACACCTTTACTAGGGGATATTCGAGTAAGTGTTGGCAGACCCTTGCCGCCTGTTATTTATATCTTTCGCTACTATTAACAACCGCTTGGAATTACAGAAAGTAACGGGGTAAAGTCTGAAGATGCCCAAATTACTTATTGCTGCCGTCTTCTGCAATTATTTACAACTGGCTACAATTATTGATTAACGTGTTATAAAAGGTGTCTCTAAATTAAAGCAAGATCTGAATTTGCCTCCATTCGTGCAGTAAAGTTTTGGCAAAGCTATTAAAATATTCATTTAACAGCTGACAATTTAGGGTTAGTAAAAATGATGCGTTACACGATAGAATAAAGGGTTAACGCAAGACAGACGCGTTAACAGTTTTTTTTTCCTTAATTTGTGATATTTTTATTGAATCGTAAAGTACACAGTATAGAGTTATGCATGGAATAACACATAGGGCAAATAGCCTTCATAGCTTTGCTGACACATACGCCCTCTTTTGTCGAAATTTTCCATGACCATTTTTCATAAATGTGGCTGAATTTCCTTGATGCATCGTTAAAATTCCTCGTTCGATGTGGATATTTTGCTTGCGATCCAAGCTTGTGGGCATTTTGGCATAGACCTTTGATTTCAAATAACCCCATGAAAAGAAATCCAGTGGTGCTAAATTACACGATCTTGGGGGTTGTGGTGGGTAATTCTCTAATTTTTGAGCTGTGGCCGCCAGACTTTCATTATTTTTTTGAAATATTGTTCAACAATGAATTATGGGTAATAGACTAGATATAGGGGTAAAACTTTATATATTATTATTTTAAAATACAGTTTTTTTTTAAGTTTTAAAATATAGTTTTTTTTAAAATCATTTTATACTTACCCAAGTTAATTTAATATCTCAAAACTACTCTTTAAAAAGAATCTTATCCAGAATCAATTAAGACCAGAGTATTTTAAAGCTTTTCAAAATTAATAGTATTTCAAGTCATGTTATTTCCTTTATAATCGAGAACATAAAAAAGTCATTTCAACATCAAAAATGCACTTTTCATGCTATTTATACCTTGAAAAATGGCATCATAGAAAAATAATCACCCTTTTATTGCCTGTTTTAAGACCATACATTGCTTTCTTTTATGTTGACGGGAAAATGAGGGTCTTATGTTTGCTAATTTATATTTATTTCCAGACCATTAGGACTTGTATATATCCGCGTTTTTGAATGAAAACATTATCCTTGTTTTAAACTTCTACAAATTAAAATATATTTAACACAAGAAATATGATTTTTAATATCCTAAAAGTTTTTATAGATTCCAAAATTGAAATAAAAATTCTCTATATATAGTAAACTATGAATAAATTTCATGTTTCCGATATTTTGCGTTTACAGTGGAGATATTATTAATTTATCATGATTTTTTAACTAAATATTATTTATTAATTGCTATCATACTTCAAATATCGAATAATAGTTTGGGCGAGAGAAGATTTAAAAATGTGTGTTAAACAGTAATTTATAGAATTGCTTCTAATTGGAGATTCATGAATTGGCTTTGGGAAAGGTAGTGAAACATGCTTTTTTAAATAAAAAATTATGATTTCGAAAATTAACTTTATTGAAGATATATATATATATATATCTGTAGATAACAAAGAGGAATGTGTACGTGATGGCATCTATCAAGGACATATTGTTTGATTCAGAATTATTTAAACTGGCACGGATATATTTTTAAAGGCAGTGATGTGTATCTCCAAGCCATTCTTTCAATGCTTTAATTAATTAAAAATTAATCGCTAACTAAGGCTTTTTTTCTGCTATAATTCCAAGATTTAATATTAAATAAATTAATTTTTTCATAATTTTGATTTTTAATTTTTAAAAAATAATATTAGATAATGCGGATTTTTTTTAAATTTTTAATAATTAAAAAAAAAGGTTGGAGTGGTTTTCCTAAAACTTTCTCTCGCATGCTGTAATAAAGATATTATCCCAGTGAAAACCTTGCATAGATAGGCATACAATAATTGCGAAACATTAACTTCTGGCGTGAATTTAGCAATTTTAGTAAATCTAGTGTGTCATCCTCGGAGAGTTATTTGAAAATTAATCCTTGGCATACGATTAATTATTTCCGAAAATCGACTTTCTGTTTCACACGAGCGTTTTTCTCAACCATTTGGAACAAAACTTTGACAAAATCATACACAGAATTTTATACATTTAAGTCGCTGTATTTTTAAGTTATCATGTTTACATGTTTCTAAAAGTACAAACCGACAGACGGTCAATCCCTTGTTGGATCTGGCTGATAATTTGATATGTCTACACTATAGAGGATAATTCGGTGCTCTCCTTTTGTTTCTTTTTGTTTTGTAGTTATGTATTGAATTATATTCGAACAGCCGGGCAGAGAGATTTCCTGATTGGATTTTGCCCAAAATTTGAAAAGAAATCAACGAATTTGGCGTAAAAATCGTATGCCAAATTTCGCCAAGGCACTTTTGGGTTATTTTGCCACAGACAGACAGATAGACGGATATTTTCCGAATTCAGAGAGGTCTAAAAAGTAGATATACGTGAAAATCTCGAGTTCAAATTTTTTGACGATTATTATACTTTCTCTATACTACGGTTGCAAAAATTAATATTTAACTATTTTAACTATTTTAACTAATATTAACTATTTTAACTATTAACTATTTAACTATTATATTAATTAATATTTTATGCCAACAACAATTTTTTTTGTTTTAAGGATATTTAATTGATTTTTAAATTGCTTCATCAAATATTAAATCGTGGAATTTACTTTATTCCCTACAGTGGCTAACAAATTCCATAAAAGATCACTTTTAACGAATTCATTTTGCCATAAAATCAATACTCAAATGAATTTCTTGTTTGTCTCTACACTAAATGCATAGCATGTCTAAACTGCATTAATATGCAGATTCTACTGCACAACTGATCTTATAGAATTAATGGGTATCCATGACAACCAATGATCGATTTTTTAAAAAGCTTTTAACCGTTGCATTTCATCGAGGTTAAATATGGTACATTTCTAACATTGGATTTTTAAATTTTGAGTTAATTAAGAATAAATAAAAATGAAATCTACGATCGAAAATTTCAAGTTATTATGTGCGAACATTATTATTTTTAAGTCATTATTTGTCTTAATTAAGTCAAGTCATTAACCAGTTTACAAGAGCTCCAAAAGTTTTTTTTGTCAGCCAAGAAAAAAAATTGAAAATGAAAATTGCCATTTATGCTTTATTCATTTTCTACGCGATTTTGAACTTCAAAACCCCCTAACCAAAACAACATCATGTTGTCACAAAAAGGAATGCCGCGTTTGGAAGCTGAATAACGAGCGTTTCCGTCGCAATGCGATTTCCAAATGATAAACTATTTAACAATAAATTTTTAAACATATTAATTTATATAGAATTTCTATGAAAACCATATTTTTGTAAACACAAACTGCTGTTTTCTAATTTCTGAGATCATAAAACAGTTTCATAAGGGATTCATCTTAGAACATTAATCAAATCCTACAATGTTTCCCACTTGAGAATGAATGAAGGGATATTTCCCCCCCCCCCGTAGGAAAGAGAAAATACTTTTATCAAAACTGTTACTAAACGCGAGTGAAGTTTTTTTTAAATATTATAAAAATTAAATTATTTGATTTCCTCCAACAAAAACTTACATTCTATGAAAATAACAGCTATGGCTGATATCAGAGTTCTACGTCACCCTTTTAAAAACGATTCTGCTGTCAAGGAAGCATACATAATAACAAAACAATACTGGTAAAAGCAGGTCAACCTTTTAAAAACACAGCTGCTTTCAAAGAAGCATACATAATAATAATGCAATACTGGTAAAAGCAGGTAAAAAAATATATGCGATTAAAAGATGATGATGTAAAATGCCATTTTTGTTTTATTCATTGCCTACGCGATTTCGAGCTTCAATATTCATTGCCTACGTGATTTCGAGCTTTAAAACCCCTTAACCAAAACAACATCATGTTTCACACATAAAAAAAAGTAATAAAATAAATAAATAAATAAAAATATACATTACGCTGTCTCAATTGATGACATTCAGTGCAGTTAGTGTTGCTGTTAATATATTTTTCCTGAAACATATATGAAAGTGCAAAATAAAATTACTTTCGAGTCAAAATTAAAGTAAATATCCTATCTTAGATTGTAGATATAGAAGGCATTTATCTATGCTTTTTTTAGAGAATGGAATTGATAATTAATTAAGCTAATAAACTTCTGGAAATTTAAATGTCTGTACGTAGGACGACCTTATTATTTTACTTCGTATCGTGAAAAAATTAATAATTTAATCAGAAAGTACTAATATATTGGAATTATACTTCGTAAAATTCAATAAGGATAAAAATTTGTTAACAGTGCAAAGCTTTGAAAAAACAACAGTATAAAATTTCCCAATAAAAGAAAAAAATTGTAGTATCTCTACAAGGAACCATATTGGGAAAACTGAAAATTATCACAAATTAAAACCTCGCGTCCTGTTTTGGCATCCAGGGTAATCTGAGTGATAGCAATCATGATATTGATGAAGGGACATGAGAGTCTGAATCTTATGAGATTGAATCAGGGATCAGAAACACTGTCGAAGGAATAACTTCCGTCGTCTTACCAAAGAAAATACAACCCCAGAAAATTATTATGTTTTTCAGTGAAGCGAGAACCAGCTTACATATTTGAAAACTTCTCATCATTGTACTCTTGGTACTTTCCGAGGGGAAAAGTAAGGAAGAGGTCCAATCTACGTGAGTTTTAAATTAATTGTTATAAATGTAAGGCATGAAATGAAGCTTGCGTTTTATTTTTCAGCACAATTGAAATCAATTCTTTTTTTGTGAAAGTATTTCAAGTACACAATTTTTTGTGACCCCGATAGGTTATAAAAGCAACTGAATTCGCACCTTTTTTATGGATAACATTAATTTGTTATGTAACTCATTATATATGTGCCTTCATTTGTATTTCTTATACATATATCTCAAAGTGTGATCCAAATAGGTTACAAAAACAACTATATGAATACG
>JAPMOR010028881.1:8073-29960 GCA_026543865.1 Argiope aurantia
AATGTTCAAAATTATATAAAATTATGTGAAAAAAATTACTCCAAAATTGGACGTTAATTTATAAAAAATGTTCAAAATTATATAAAATTATGTGAAAAAAATTATTTCAAAATAGAACATTAATTTATAGAAAATGTTCAGATTTATATAAAATTATGGGAAAAAAATTACTCCAAAATATAACGTTAATTTATAGAAAATGTTCAAAATTATATAAAAATATGTGAAAAAAAATACTCCACAATAGCACGTTAATTTATAGGAAATGCTCAAAATTATATAAAATTATGTGAAAAAATTACTCCAAAATAGAACGTTAATGTATAGAAAATGTTCAAAATAATATAAAATCATGTGAAAAAAATTATTTCAAGATAGAACATTAATTTATAGAAAATGTTCAAAATTATATAAAATTATGTGAAAAAAACTACTCCAAAATAGAATGTTAATTTATAGAAAATGTTCAAAATTATACGAAAAAAATTATTCCAAAATAGAACGCTAAATTATAGAATATGTTCAAAATTATATAAAATTATGTGGTTTGTCCCGAAATGAATCATAGAGAATGTTCTATCAGAAAGTTTCTACCATACTCATTAATGGAGGTGTCATCGTTCCTGCCTCTGAATAAAAAAATATGTTCCTAATTAAAGTCATGAGTGCTCTGATTTTTATTTTCAGAGTTATCCCCTTTGCATACAATGACGAATCTTATTCTCGCATCGAATTCCTTAATTTTTAAGTTTAAATTTGCAAGAAAGTTGAAGCATTAGGTAATCTGAAATATAAAAATCAATTATAAACTCTTCAGTATCTCAAATGTATTTTTATTATTATAGGTATTAAAATAAGAATAAATGGTCCAAATAGGATGTGCCATGTAATTAGAAAGTCAAATAAATTCGTAGGTTATGAAGTTTACATATGAGCGTTATAGCGAAAAAACAGAGTTCGCATTTTGGATGCATTTATATGCCAAATGAATCCAAAATTTGCTCCACAACTACAGTCCTAGTAAAGATATCGCGTAATAAATTTCATTTATTTCAGTCTTTGGGTTTTGAAATTGTATGAATGCATGCATGCGAATGTACAAGCCGACAGATTTGATTCAAAATTTGACATATATCTACACTTAAATGTTAAATTTGTGTTCTAAAATATATTTATGTAACACGTTGCGAATGCAATTAAACATTTTGTTCATTCGCGCAATACATTTTATTTTTCTGTTCAATTGCTCTCAGATAAACAAACTAAATTCCTGTAAACGTGTTTTATTCACTACAGGATAATTAAAAATTAATATAAAGATTACAAATGGCTATAACTATTTATGAAAAAGAATTTATCGATAAGGTTAACACATCATGTAGACGGAACTTCACAATTTTGTATACATACGTCATGGATGTTCTATGTGACTTTCCTTGGTCACACGGACAATATCTAGGCGGTATTCCATTTCACGAAATACATTCTGACGCATGTCTGCAGTCACCGACACAAGCGCATTACAAATGTGTACTTCAAATTGTTTTGGGCATGGAAGCACTTATACCCTGTCTAGATTCAGTGCTAATCTTATCGATAGATTCTTTTTCCTTAAATAGTTATAACCGTTTGTAATCGCTATATTCATTTTGAATTACCCTATATTTTATATATAATTACAAACGTAGCTCAAAGACTTTATATAAGACTTCATCTGCTTTAATCAAAGCGTTTTTGTGCTATCGTGTTCACAGATATACAGACTTAATTCCAAAAATGTGTTTTTCATACTTAAAGATGTCTGAAATGCGGAGATTCACCAAAATCTCGAAAACGATTTTTTTTTCGCGTTTTCAATAATATTATTATATCTGCACTTCTTATAATAAAAAGTAAAAATTAAATCAAATAATCTAGTTGCCGAGTGCTCTTGTGTATATAAATACAATTGAAATTAATACAAAAAGATAAATCTCGGGATTTGTCATCATTGCCAAAACTGTAGAATAACTAATTTTTTAATTCAAAAATAGAAGATTTAATGAAAGCCGAAGAATAAAATTTAACATCAGTTATGCAGTGTTCTATTAGTAATTTCTTTGATGCTGCGTTTATAAAAACGATCCAAAAGGAAATCAAAACTTTCATTTTATTTATCCTTTAAAAAATCCGCTGACGAAGTCCTATTCCTAAATTGAATGTGTGAGAAAAAAACAGCTAAATATAATCCCTTGGATTTCATCTTTCTGACATTTATTATTTTCGAATTTTATCGATATCTGGACCAATATTAAAAACATAAAATCTGGGAAATGAAGTTCTTTTTCTGAAGTTATTTTCTCGTTAAAGCGTTGGTTTTTCACTTTTTATTTGCAAGGAAAAAAATTCTAGCGTAATTTTATTTGTTTCAGATGTAAATCTTATAAATAAAACAAGAATAATAATGATGGAAAAATAAATTTTTGCTAGAAAGAAAAATATTGACAGCTTTCAGTTCTTTCTAGTATTTAATATATATAACATTACAATTTCATATTTTGAAAAGAATTGGAGATATATGTATACATATGTAGTACAGATTTTTAAGCATATAAATCTAAAAAAATGGATGCTGACAAATAAATATAAATTGAACAGGAGATATCATTCAAGGGGATGTATTATTAGTAAGAATTAGTATGTACTTATAATAGTAAATAAACTTGTATAAGAAAATAGTACTTATAAAAGGAAGTGTTTGTGTATAAATGTGCTTCTGTAGGGTTCAGATAAATCTATTATATTTAGAGTCATGAAATGAGATACAATGATAATTGTAATGCTCATTGCAATATCATTCAAAAGCTGGATTTTAAAATTTTATGTAGAAACTTTTTATTCGACATTTTGTGCTGATTTAGATTTTTCCCTCACATTTACCAGGAGCATTGCTACTACTTATAGTTGAAAAAACTGTAACATTGAAAACAAACAAACAACTATTATTATTCTATATAAATTTAGAGAAATTTCGAAAAATTAGCCAGTTTCCCAAAAAATTCTTTGCGATATCCCCCCCCCTCCACACACACTGCCTTATATGCATATTTAAATAAATCAGCAAATGGCACACTTGAAATTTGCTATAGAAAATTATTTTTCAATATTTTTTTGCTGACTTAGATTTTTCGCAGGCACTTACCTGCAGTATCTTCTAATTACTGATAAAAGTAATTGCACCATCGCAAAAACAAACACACTATCATCATTCTAAATAAATTTGTTTTGTAACTCCGACATAATTTGTTGAATTTAGAGAAATTTCTAAACATTAATCAGTTTTCCAACATATTCGTAGAGGATATTTGACCCCCTCCTCTCCTGCCTTATTTACATATTCATATAGATCCATCAAAAACACGTCCTAAAAATTTTACCAGAAATTAACGTGAAGCTGTTCAATTCTCGACGTGTGATAACTGCGCTCCTAGCTCTTTCCAATGGGAATGGGTTGGAATTCCAATTCTTTGAATCATATTCATCATTTTTAAAACAAAATTCTGCAGTCGAATTCACAATCTCATAATCATAAGCAGAAACTGATTCTATGCTATTTACACATAAATACAATTTCAACAATTTTAATGCCTCTTAGGTACATACAAAATCATCCAGTTTGATTCTAAACGATATAATAATTTTCAATAATTAACCATCTCGCATCTGATACGGTCCAACCAGACGTGCAATTTTTATCCTGGTAGGCCAGTTTCCTTTTCAAGCAAGGGATGTAGGATGTAAAACCGGCTTTCACCAACGATTTCCTGGCTTTACATCCTGCACCTATCGTTTGAAATAGAAATCGGCTCTCCAGTACAAAATTTTCTAGAGGCCCCGGTGACCGGGTGGTAAGATCCCGATTCGTGAGCAGTAGGGTTTCAGGTTCGAGATCCGATTCCATGGAAGAACCGTCGTGTAAGGGGATCTGTTGCACTCTAAATCCGTCAGGGCCAAACGTCCTCCCGCTGGTGTGGTGTGGTGTGGGGAGGCCACGTCATCTGACCGCGGTTCAAAATTACGAAGTCCATCCCAAAACAGCCCTAGTGTTGCTTTACAAAGGGGCCGTTAATATAACTAAACTAAATCTAAACAAAAATTTTCTAATACTGACCCGGCCCATTGGACCAGTTCAATAGTGGAAGAGTTAAAATACTTATTGGTAATACTTATTTGGTAAATCAAATATATAACCACAATCATAAACAGCTACTCAGATCCACCGGCAAGCACACAAAGATATTGAATAACCGGACGCCTGATAGCATTGGTGGAATTGAAGTTGAATCCTAAAGCTCGACACCGGACGCGTTACCTGCTCTTATAGAAATTACTTCCTGTCATCGGTAGGAGGTAGTTACACCATACTATTTCTGCACATACGAGGATGATGAGAACCAATCACTATTTCGGATTCTTCTAGTGTCCATGTCTGAGGTACCTCCAAGGGAATCACTTAGTTATTCTTATATATTTGAGGATGATTAAATGTGTGCTACCGGCGTCCTGGTATAGGGGTAGCGCGTCTTCCCCGGGATCTGCCCGTCCTGGGTTCGAGTCCCGGTTCGGGGATGGTTGTTCTTCATTTGTGAGAAGTTTGAATGTGCCCCCTTCAATAAGGGGCTGTGCAAGCGAATGTGATGCGTGAGTAGCAAAATCGTACTCTTGCCCCTAGTTGGTGTTACTAAAAACGAGTGCCATCAGAAACAACAACAACAACAAGATGTGTGCTAAAAGTGGGGTTACGGCAACAAATTAAAATCTCCTAATTAAAATAAAAAAAAAAGAATTTAAATAGCTGTCAAAGGATTAGCAATTCAATTTTTTTTTCTCATACGCATGCGTTCTAGTTGCAGAAGAAGCTACAGACACCCAAAGAAAATAGAAAATCCAGGAAAAAAAATACGGAAGCAGGCATAAAATAGGAAACGTGAAGGAGGTTTGAATGTCTCAAGCAGCAGAACCTACATAATATTCCACAGTAACGGAATCACTTAAACGTAATTAGTAAATAATACAATGTACAAATATAGACAATTTAAACTTAGAAAATATATATAAAATAAATATTAATTTAACTTAACTAAACTAAGATAATATAAAAATAAGATAATATAAGATAATATAAATATAAAAAATAAGGAAAAAAAAACGAAAGAAAAGAGCAAAAACATATATTAATGAAAAAAGTAAGAAAAATAAACAATATATATATGTATATACATATACTAAATCTAAAGTAGAGACCATGCATTGGAACAAAAGGCTAGGAAAAGAGTTCGCTTTGCATTTCCCCCCTTATACTATCAATATACTTTTAACAGTCTTTATGCATACTTTGTAAAGCTCAAGGAATAATAGAATCCTATTTAAAGTTTTCTACTGTTAAAAAGAATCCGAAGAGGCACTTGAAGTACTGAGAAGAAGGCAAAATTAGCGCACAACAAAGTATAATCAGCAAGACAGTTCTTTTTTTTTAATAAAATAATATATGAATCCGAAGAGGGTTGGGCCCAAATAAAGTCACTTAGGTATATATAACTCACTAAGATATATATAAAATTATTCAGTTTGATTCTAAAAAAATTAAAAGTTTTAATGATTGAAACATTTTAATTTGGTTGATTAAATAGATAATGCATGATTAAACTGGTTCTGTTCATTTTAAGCGTGTAAAATGACTCTACTACACTTACAAGTTATTAACGTTTTCGAAAAGGAAGAAAACAACATTTTAATTATTATTTTCAATTATAATTACAATCTTAATATTCAAAATTAATTATAATTTTCAATATACAAAATCATTCTATTATAATTTTCTTGTCGTAATATATAACAAGAAAGTATGTTTCAGTAAAAGGTTATATAATTATATTTTTGGAATTAACGAATGTCTTATAAGAAAAGTAAGCTATATTTTACCTTGCAATAAATGTCTCTGTGTATTATCTGGATGGTCTTTAGCCTGATAGAAGAATATTGATTTTCGAAATTATATACTTCCTGCTCCCAGATCCATCACCTAATGTCTTTAGGGTTCATATGTCAAATGGTAGCGGTCAATGTATTTCACGGTATCATCTTCTTGTCTTTGCTCAGTCCTTAACTCTTAACTGTCTCCCTTGTTGTTTCTATTGTTTGTAATTGCTGCTTTTTCGAACTTTAATGGAAGTGGTATAGGAAAAAAGTTTTTTTTTCTTTCATCCGTTTATTGAACAAGACAAGAAGAATGGCGTTTTGTAAATGTTTACAGTCTTGAAAGAAACTTTTAAGGTTTAGTCAAATTTAATTTTCAAAACTACCGAGGATGAAGTCTTAGAATTTATTTTCAAATCGAAGAATATTGCCAAGAAACAGAAAATAAAATGTTTAGTTTTTAAGTAAAAAGAATGTGAACCTGTCTGTTAATTCTCTGTTAGCGAGATTGTGTAATCCGAAGTTGCCAAATTTGAAAAAAAAAATCCTTCTGAAACTTTTGGAAGTTATCTATTCTTATCTTATCTCATTAACAACTTATCACAAAAGTGTAAGATAAAAAATAATAATAATTTATTTGTCTATATGGAGGTTAGAATAGAGGCAAATTAGCTGGGCAAGGGAAAGCAAAAATTTTAGAAATATGACCTTTACACCAAAACAGATCAAATAATATTTGTCTCTTAATTTTTCTGATGTAGTATGATGATGATTAGGTGTGAACCAAAAGTAGCGTTATACCGTTAAAGATTCATCATTAAAATTAAAAAAATAGCAAAATTTAAATAGCTATCAGACGACTGGCTATTAAAAAAACTTTCATAAACATGTACGCTAAATGCAAAGGAAGCTAAAGACAACCAAAGCAAATAAAAAAAGTCACCCTATCCCCCTCCGTCCAAAAAAAGTGACAGGTATGAGTTTCCTAATTATACGAAAGCTGGGAGAAACGCATTTGCTTTTCACCAGCATTTCAGTTTAAAAAATATAATTTAAAGTATAATCCATCCATAATTAAAATGTGATTAAAATTCCTGGTACTTAATTGCACAGTGTACTTGTATGACGGACCATTGCGAGAAATATTACTAAGGTAATCTTCCAATGGTACTGAGTTGAGTAGCAATCTAACCATCATTGATACATGTACCGAAAATCGGGTCATAATCGGGTTATGGCTAATAAGGCCAGATCAGTATTAATGTCCATTTTCAGGAAAGATATAACTTCCTTACTTATCTATCAACTCCTTAACTCTGCATATGAGTTTTACACAGGGACAATCGATCCATTATATAAAGCTAATTCAAAGTTATTGAGGGTATCTGCAGGACAAGCAAACATCACTTGAGATTCATAAAAATTCAGAGATATAACACAATCAACGAGATTGGTTATTGCTACTTATAGAACAAATCCTCCATAAAACAGAATCTACGTGTTAGGATGTATCTGTTGTTGATAATAAATAATCTTTTAATCAGATATTTCATAGGAGATAGAAAAATGGATTAACTATCTGTCACCTTCATAAAATATGCGATAAAAATTTTAATACAATTAACAATATTGGTTATATCTAATTATGAGACAGATCATCCATATAGTGGAATCTACGAGTTAGGATGTATTTGTTGTTGGTAATTAATAATATTTTAATTAGATATTTCATAGGAAATAGAGACTGTCAATTCTTTGTCATGAATTCTCTGTCATTTTTATAAAATGTGAGATAAGAGCTATAAGATATATAAAACAATAAACGAGATTGGCTACAGCTACTTAAGAAGCAAATCATCCATATAACGGAATATATGAAATAGAAAGTATTTGTTGTTGGAAATAAATAATCTTTAAATTTTATTTCACAGGAGGCATAGAAATGTATCAATACTCTGTTAACTTTATAAAATGTTCGATAAAAACTATAAGATATATAATACTATCAATAAAATTGGTTATATCTATTTATGGGACAAATCATCCATATAAAGCGGTATCTACGAGTTAAGACGCATTGTTGTTGGGAATAAATAATCTTTTAATCAAATATTTCATAGGCAATAGATAAATGTATCCATTCTTTGCCAATTTTATGAAATTTAAGATAAAAAAATTTCACATATTGAAAACATAATTGTTGATTTTTTTGTAGTCATTCTATTAATTTGATATTTTAAGAAAAATGATCAATCATAATCATTTTCTCATATATCCTTTCTGAAACAAAATAATTAAGAATTATTTACGAATTTTAATGGTATCTAATTTTTGAAAACAGAAATTTGTGTCTTTTCATTAACATATCTATCTTTGCTCACTGCTTTAATAATTAATGAGCGTCATGCGAACTAAAAAGACAACATGAAGTGTCCATGTCAGAGCTTGCATCTCAATATTGCCGCCACTGAATAAATAAATAGTTTTCGGAGATGGGCCATAAAATATTAATATCATGAGGGAAAGGCTTTGAAGAGCACACGGGATAATGTTAGAGCATTCGGAGCTGCTTCGCTGTTTAATATTCAAGGCATGCATATTTTAAGGCGAAAGAAAAATAGGCCTCAAGTTTGAAGGACTTTGAAATTTTATTTTAAAATAAAAAAGCATATCGTCATTTTTATAACAAAATGTTGTATCATAAATTTGTCAAACATTTTATTGATGTAAAGCCTTTTCATTGGCTTGTATAACTCCTTTCAAATCGATAGTATATTGTGACAAAATACCATATGTCGCTGCTGGTTCTAGCTGTGGCTTAAAAATAGACATCGGTTTATCATATTTATTTTATTATTTTCATTTTTTGGGGAATATTAGTCATTTAAATGTTTAAAAAAATATTATTCAAACATAAGCGAATTAAATCATTTCAGCTTAGCAGTTGTATATTGTATAAGGTTATTCACAATATGAAAGCAAACATTAAAAAATACAATTAATGAATGTTACGCAATTTTCTCTATTTCGTCTTGACCACGTTTTATTTAGTCCTGTTTAAATTAGATAATTTTGTTGCTATAAATCAAAAAGAACACAATAATTTCGTATAAATTCTGCCAAAACAATTGTAAACATCGCGCTTTTTCTGATTAATAGAATCGAGTAAAAAAACAACAACAACGATGTAAACGTATAATTGTTGCTATTGCAACCATAATAACGTGTTAATTGCATATTTCATAACCAATCCATGCTCAGCAAAAGTACCAAAATTAAATACAAATATTTAAAAAAAAATCCCTTTAAGTTCTTCCGCATCCAATGGAAATTTTGGATGTTTCCTATCTTAAAGAAATGCCTGCGTGTGTGTGTCGTAAATGCAGTTTGATAGTTTAATAGATATCAAAAATATAGCAATTCAATTTGTGATACAGAATATTTGTTATAAACTCACTCGGAAAATAAACCTAACTCGTTAAATTTATTTATATTTTTAAATTTCTTTATTATTCTTTTTTTATATATATTTTACAGCATGCTCAATAAATAATTAATGACAAGAAAATAGCTTTTAATCGTTATTGAGATAACAAGTAGTGTTGTTGCTTTGAAGAAGAAGATTTTTATTTTTTGTTTTTTAGTATACACATAAATTTTTTTCAATTAAATACGAGAAGAAGAATTTTTTTTAGTTTATGCATTTAACCTATTTAATTAAATACAATGAATTATAATTTATATTCTAATAATTAGGATTCAAGGAATTTCAATAATATTTTTTCCAATGGTTTTCTGGAAAATAATCAAATACTACCTCAAATTCCGATGACGTAAAAGAGAATATCGGCATACTGAATAAGCACCTGATAAAAGCACCTGAAGAACTTGATAAAAGCACCTGATTTATGAATAATATTGATATATTTTACAAAAATGTAATTATGTTATCACTTCGCTTTTACCAACAAAGGGAAATGTACGCGTTTTGACAATTTATAGAGAAGAACCTTTTTTTCAATGCTAGCAAATTTGGCCTCATTATACGTTGCAGGTGGAAATGTGTGATTTAGAACAATTTTTAGAAATTTTTTAAATAATTAAAAATGAAACCAAATTATTAGATTTCTTAGGTATGTACAATTATGTACTAAAACTATTTACTAAACTACATGTTATACTATGCGTATTAACTATGAAAGATAAACTATATTCTATGTACTAAAAGTATGTACGATTATGTACTAAACTATGTATTAAACTACATGTTATACTATCTGTTAACTATGTATGATAAACCATATTATATGTGCTAAACTACATACGACTATGTACTAAAACTACGTGCAATTTTGTACTAAACTATGTACCATTATATAGTAAAAATTATGTATGCTTATGCATTTAAATATATAAGACTATATACTAAAACTATGTACGATTATATATTAAGCTTTGTACCATTATATAATAAAATAATGTGCTATTATGCAAATAACTATATAAGACTATGCACTAAAACTGGTCAATTATGTATTAAACTATATACCCCTATATAATAAAACTGTGTATGGTTATGTACTAAACTATGTGATACAATATAATAAAATTATCTATGATTATGTACTTAACTATATAAAACTATATAGTAAAATTATGTAAGATTATGTATCAACTTTTGTAATATTATAAAATAAAATTATGTGCTATTATGTACTTAATTATATAAGTATGCACTAAATATATGTAAGATTATGTACTAAAATATGCTGCAATATATAGTAAAATAATGTACTATTATGTACTTAGCTATATATGACTACAGTAAAACTATGCATGATTATGTACTAAGCTATGCACTACTATATAATAAAATTATGTGCTATTATGCACTTAACTATATAAAACTATGAGCTGAAAGATTGTACGAATAAGTACTAAACGATACACGATTATGCACTACTATATAATAAAATTATGTGCTATTATGCACTTAACTATATAAGACTATGAGCTGAAAGAATGTACGAATAAGTACTAAACTATACACGATTATGTACTAAGCTATGCACTACTATATAATAAAATTATGTGCTATTATTTACTTAACTATATAAGACTATGAACTGAAAGAATGTACGAATAAGTACTAAACTATGCATCATTATATAAATAAATTATGTACTATTATTTGTTTAATTTAAATATGTTCTAAAAGAATGTACGACTATTTACTAAATTTTGTTCGATTATGTACTAAATTATACACAATTATTTATTAAACTATGCACCATTATATAATAGAATTATGTATGATTATGTATTTAACTATATAAAACTATGTACTAAAGCTATGCACGATTATGTGAAATATAGCTCTTGAATTCTTCTGTTAATGGTTTAAGGCTTTATTTAGAAAAATGCGCTTATAACTGTTAGATCTTCGTACTGTCAGATGCTTCTCTTCAATCTTATAATTTATGTGATCTGATAATATTGGAATTTTTCTTGCAGTTCCTGATGAAAAGTATCATATTCAATATGGCGCAAATCGAATATAAGAATTTGTGTTCTCTTTTCCACCAGATGTGCAAAACGAGCATCTCAAAATGTAACTTTGTACAATGTTGCAACTGAAGAAACTTAAGGAATATCAGCTTCGATGGAAAAGCAAATAAGAGAACAAATATTCCATGCGTAGTTCTCGAATAGCTCCCGGGTTCGATTTATATCGAAAAGATAATAATATAGGATTTCGGGCGAAAGTCCGTCTCACTCAGCCCCTCAGCTTTTTCTCTGTATTGATGGCAACAGTTTGAAAGAAGTACATCCTCCAAACTGTGTTCCTCTTTTGATATTATTTTTCATCGTTCACTTTGTCTCTGCTTTCAATATACATGTGAATATGTTGACGGCAGATGGACCAGCAAAAAAAGGAAACTGGAAGTTATATTGGGATTTAAACAGAAAACAGATTCGAAGTTTGTAAGTCCTTTTTTTTGTTGTTCTTTTGAGGCCGTCATTTCCTCTTCATGTATTTTGATATCTTTCTTCCAAGTACTTACTTTTAGAATATAAACAAAATTTTTGGAACTATTTGGGATTCAAGCTGTTTTTTAAAGCGCTTTATACCTGCAAAATATGGGAGAATATCCATTCTTTAAAGATATTCTGGTAGAATTGGTTGTTTTTTTTATTCGCATTTTCTGCTGCAAACAATAAAATAAATATATTTATTTTTTTAGTAAGTCTATCGAAAGTTGAGAATATATGCTTATAAAATTAAAAAAGAAAAAACATTATTAAATCTCAGTTTATCATTTATATTTTATTAAAATTGCTTAGAAATGTATTTTTTAAAACCATGGACTGATTATTCCACATAGCTATTTCTGCTTCAAGTAATAAAGTAATATTTTTATTCTTTAGTAACTTTACTGAAAGTTGAAAGATATACGATTATGAAATAAAAATTATTACTTTAATAAACTTATAATTTTATTAAAATAATCAGCTTTTAATTTAATATCTATTTTATTAAATCATTATTTTTTATCTGTTAAATCATTATCAAATCTGATTGCTTATTCTAATCTGTTTTTATTTTAATAAAATTGCTTCGAAATGTGTTTTTTAAACCATGAATTGATTATTCTTCATAACAACAATTCAGCTATTGATTACGTCACTAAATATAGATTGATCAATTGTTTATTACTCGGAAACATTGTTGATTGTTTCGATTCTAGATTAATGTGACAGTTAATTGATTTATTAATCTATAAAAACGATTTGTCAATGATAAAAATTAAACTAATTGATCAGATGTTATATTTTTTATACCTTCTAACATATCTTTTGATTTTTTACAATAAAAATACGAACTAAGTATTAAAACTATAAGATGATTCCTATTTTTATTATGATAACCGAAAGGACAGTTTTTTTTTATCCATTTGGTGGGAAATCAGATGTTAAAGTACAAAATTAACATATTGAAATTCTTATAATGTAATTTATATTGGCTATCCGGTCAATGATGACCCTCACAGCAGTCCAGGTTTTTAGCAAAAAAAAAAAGTATTTCTGATAACTTTAATACTTTGAACTAAGGAAAAAATATCCGCTGCTAAAAGGAAGGAAAAATATTCACATAAACAATAAATATATATATTTTTTGAGGAAAAATATCATTCTAAATAATAATAAGTTAGACATGAACTTAGGCTTTGTTTCGTCAAATGTTTTACAAAATAATTAAAACTACATGATGAGTTCAAATGATTTTTTACTGCTAATCGAATGAACAGTTTTTTTTTTATCTATTCTGTTGGAAGTGAGATGTTAATGCATAAAATTACCACGTTGTCTACCGCGCTAAATTTTTTACAATGTAACTTATATGGTCCTGTCGGTAAACGGTGATCCCCAAGACTGTCAAGGTGTTAAGCGAAAAAAGTATTTTAGATAACTTTAATAATTTGAACTAAAAAATATCCACTCTTAAACGGAATGAAAAATATTCACGCAAACAAACAAACAAAAAAAGATATTGTTTTGTAGAAAAATGTCATTTTAATTCATCATATCATCATTCATCATATTATCATTGCATCATCATGTCATCATAATATCATCAATCATCATATCCATTCATCATTATTCCTCATAATCATTCATCATCACATAACCTTTCGCCATATTCATTCATCATCATATTCTAATTTGTCATATCATCATTATAAATTAGATATGCACTTAAACTTAATTCACAAAATATAAGAGTAAAATGAAAGCAATATTAAACGTATGAGAAAAGATTTTGCCGTATATTCTAATTTTACAACTAAGACAGATATTTAAGATTTACCACAAGAAGTAATGAATGTTCTTAATCAAGTAACTTTAAGACTTTGAACTATGAAAAATATCCACTGTTAAAAGGAATGAAAAATATTTAAACAAACAAAAAAGATAGTTTTTTGAATAAAAATATTATTATAATTCATCATATTATCATGAATCATCATATCATCATTCATCATATACATCCATCATCATTCCTCATATTCATTCATCATATACATCCATCATCATTCCTCATATTCATTCATCATCATATCATCATTCATCATATACATCCATCATCATTCCTCATATTCATTCATCATCATATCATCATTGATTATATTATCATGCATCATCATATCATCATTGATTATATTATCATGCATCATCATATCATCATTGATCATATTATCATGCATTATCATATCATCATTCCTCATATTCATTCACCATCATATCATCATTCATCATATTCATTCATCATCATAAACTAATTTGTCATATCATTATCATAAACTAGATATGCACTTAAACTTAATTCACAAAATAAAACAGTAAAGTGAAAGCAATATTAAACTTATAAAAAAAAAGATTTCGGCGTATATTCTAATTTTACGACTAGACAGATATTTAAGATTCACCGCAAGAAGTAATGAATATTCTAAATCAAGCCTCCTAACATTTTCGCTGTAGGAGCTTCTTCCAATGAGACACTATTCAAGCAAATTTATGTTTCTTTTTGGTTTTGAAATTTCAGGTTTGCAAAGTATTTTATGTTGCAGGGACGAATTTTAAATAAAATATAGGTAGTACCAATGAGAGACAGCGCTATTTTTTATGTTATAAAATGAAAAGGACGACAGGAAATGAAAAAAAGGGTTTTTAACCATTTTAATTTATTTGGTCCAAAAGAGCTTCTTTCTTAAAAAAAACAAACACTTATTATTTTTATAGCGGAAAAGTTGGAAAAAAATCTTTAAAAAAAATTCTGAAGTTTTTTGACAAAATAGAAAATAGAAAGTATTTTGAGGAGGAGAATTCTCAGGGACGAAATGGCACTAGTTGAGGTTAGTTGTTTATTGCTTCTCTTTTCTTTGGAATTCAAACTCTTTTCCATTGTGTTATTCTCTTTTTAATTTTTTTGAGACATTTTACATAAGAAAGGTAAATGCTAACATATAAAGAATGAAAAGCTGCTATTTTTCTTCTTATTTAATATTTTGGCTTGACTTAATTATGAGTGATTGTGACTTGCTGCAGTATACTGATAATTCAGAATTTTTTTAATTCATTTTCATTCTGTTTAAATATGGATGGTAGAAAAAATTATTATCTGTAATGCATAACAAAATGGTACTATAAAAAAAATTCGGACAAACTGAAATAAAATGAAAGCAGTTAATTTAAAGGATTATTAAATCTATGTCAAGTTGTCATTTGTGTTTATTTCAGTTATTCAGATTTCAAACTTATTAAAATATTTCCTAAAATGAGACTGGGTTATGATTGATTTTGTTTCTTGACGATTCTAGAAAAATATTTTTATAAAATATGGATGATAGTATAGAGAAAAAGTGAAAGGTAGATTTCTTTTTATCTACTTCAAGACAAAAGGGAACTAATGGAAAAGAATGAATAAAAAAAAATCTAATAAAAATATATTTGTATATATTTTTTAGGTTATATGAGTTCCATTTGGGCATATAAATGTAAACAAACTTATAAAAATATTGCATATAAACATAGAAAAAATCCATATAACATAAATATAAACAAGTTTAAACATTCCATATAAACAAGCGTTAATATGCATTCTGTTATAAGGAATTATAGCTTTGTTCGTACGGAAAAAAAAAACGAAAAATAAATTGAACAAAGAAAAAAAAATGAACAAAGAAAAAAACTTATACTCAAGTGTGAACGCTGTAGTTATTCCTTGTCATTGCGATAAAAAAAGAAAATGAATAACTTTATTGGAATTTTAAAATAAATAAACTATTAATTTTTTCAATATATTATGCTGTGTACCGTACGCTATCAAGCCAAAAATTCCATTTAAATTTAACATCATGCCATTTTTAGGGATAAAGCGATTTACTTTTTTCTTTTAAGATACATTCTGCAAACTTTCTCTCATAGCTACCAAAATAGAAATATGAAAATTATACTAACAAATCTATCATCAAACTTCCGACATGAACAAGTTCTTTCTAGATCACCTTTTTTATATTATTATTATTATTATCAGGACAGTAATAAAAGGAACCTGGAAAAATCGAATATGCGATTTCTTACATTTTTGAAGTGAGCATTTTTCCAATAATAGTATGGAACACTGTCTAGGTAAATTTATGTATTTCCTCGCTTTCTGATCCCAAGTTTGTGAAATATCTTTATAATGTTAAACAAAACATAAAAACATCGATGAACGATATTTTTATTTTTTAGAAAATTTATTTCAGATTATAAAAGGAATATAGCTTCGTACCATTTTCTTTTATTTCTACCCTTCAAACTACTTCTTTTCTTTTCGTAAAATCTACTTTTTATTTAAAAATAAGGATTAATTTATAATCATTTCATTTCTGGATAGGAAACAAGTAAAGAAAGTAATAATAACATTTTGAAGTTTTCTGATAAAATTGCAAAGAGAAAGAATTAGGAGAAGAAAAATTTTCAAAGTATATTCTTGTGACTATATTAGCTTCTCCTGGACACTGCATATTTCTTTGTTTTTTTCTGAAGGATCACGAATTTCTATCTATTGGGCTTTTATTTTTTTAAAACAAACAAAACTTTAAAAAAAATAAAATAAATAATATTATAAATCTTGATAAACATTATAAATAATAAATTCATATTTAATAAAATCTTTCCTTGCTGCGTTCATAAATTACCATTCCCATAAAAATATATTCTTTCAACATTTTAAACACTCATTCGAATTTGTACAATGAAAAAAAAGGCATCAAATGAAAAAAGAACATTGCTCTGATGAATCTTTAGAAGAAAAATGTGATGTTCATTTTAATTTTGGCAAGATTGTTTTCACTGCAAAGAAGCGTCTAATTAGCTTTCACAGCCGACACTTTTGAAGTTCTAAGCTGTTCTAAAGGTTTTAGGAATAGTAAATTGGTGATAAGATGTGAATTATATAAAAAAATAGATTGACATAAGGTTATATTGTTTGTTTTGTTATTTCTGATGGAGCTTGTCATAGACAAGCGCGCGTTTACTAAGTTAACGAATTTAAGCCGAAGTGTTTGCTTCTCTCGTTTTTTAGTAGCGCCATCTAGGGCCAGGAGTACGGTTTAGCTACTCACGCGTCACAACCCCATTTAAGGATCGGACTTCATTCATGCAATTCATTCAGTCAACCACAGATCGTAACTTAGACCTGAACCAGAGAACGATCACCTCTGATCTAGTACCCCCAGTGGTATTACTCTCGGAATGGAGGACTTCGTGACCACGACAGATTTATACGTGCGCCAGTGTCACCACCACACACGGAGAGTCTTCGGCTGGCGGCTTGGAACTCACAACCCAAGGGATACGAATTCTACGCCCTACCATACAGACTATCCCTGCCTGACGTTTGGTTATAAAAAGACACACATAATAAATATTTATTTTAACTTGCAGAGAACTTTGCAATGCATTGATAAACATATCGATAACTACTTCTTTCTATATTTTTACTATTACATTTCTTTAAAGCTTATACGATTAGGATTAATTTAAATCGCTTGGATGATAAATAAATAAAATTTCTTAAATTTCAAAATTAAATAAGAAATATTATTTTAGCGTAATTGTATAGGATTAGGCATATAGAATTTGGATTGTATATATTCAGGGGAAACGAAGAACATTTACATCTAATGGTTTAAATTGGTTTTAAAGTTAATATGCGGTCCTTGTTAATACTTTTTACTAAACTGAACCCACTGGTTTTAAATGTTTTTTTTCTGTGCATTCATAACCAATTCTTGGTTGAATACTTAAAATACGAGAAAAAAAGAACCATAATTGAAAATGCCAGATGAATACCTTCTTTATATAAATTGTATTTCTGTGTTTATGATTAAGAAGAGTAATAAAAAATTGAATGCATGCCAAAATAAATAATAAAAATAAAAATTCATTTCATGATTTGTGTATCTTTAATATCTGTGCATATCTGCTTACAGGCATATTGATATCATTGTCGGCTTTTTGGAATCAAATATTTAAAAAATACTTTTGCGAATCAGATGATTTTCAATAAAATGTAGAAGGACGGACAAAAAAATCTTATTTTGATTTTTATTTGGGGTCATGCGATAAATAAACGCACTTTCAAACGAACCATGTCTTTTTGTTGAAAATATATATATATATATTGATCGTGTTTAAAAAAAACTTGAAAGAAGGAAAGAAATTTGGAAATAAAAGTAATAAAAAGGTTTTTTCAATAACAAAGAAAGGAGAAAATAGTTTAGAGGAAGAACATTTTCAAGGATGAAATGGTTCTTGCTGTTGTAGATTGTTTCTTTTCTTTAGTGACGGTCAGAATTTTCTTAAGTCAGGCTGTGTAGGATTTTTATTTTTTTCTGACTTTTTATTTTAGAAAATAGATTAAACGTTAACTATTTCATAAAGAAGAAGAAAATTTAATTCCTTCATGAATTATTTTGTTTCTGTTTGCCTTAGAAATAAATGTCTGAAGTTGGACGTAATCTATTAATAGTTTGAAATCTTTGAATTGTGGTTTAGTGGATAATGCTTTTTCAATTAATTTAAAATTTTATATTTTCTATCAATAATGATTAATATATATCAATTATCGAGACTCCTAAAAAAGAAAATTTGGGATTTTTTTTTAATTATGTAATTATAAAAAAATTCACATCTTTAGGCAATATATAATATTATGCATGTAAATGATTTTCTTTATAGATTTATGAATCAAAGTTTGTAAAATTATTTTACTCAGTGCGGTACATCTTAAATTTATTTGTTACTAGCCGCCTTTGGCGACCAGCCGGTTCGCCAGTATCATCGCTGGCTACAATTTTCAATTAAATATTTTAAGTAACTGGTCTCTTAATAGATTCTCAAACAAAACAATTTTAATCTTCAAATTTTGATAGTCATACCAAACTTACACTGTTGTTTAGATCGTTTCGTTCAATTTACTCTATATATTTTGCTAATTTGTTGTCATTTCCGGTAAAACGTTAACTTTTAATTTAAAGTGGAAATGATGAAATTGCAATTAATATAAAGATATTTTTTAATAAAACCAACCATTTTATTTTATTTATCATCTTTATTGCCATTTATTTATTACTATTATTATTGAATATGAGTATTGCAAACAGAATATCTCGGTATTTATGTCTTATGTGAACTACAAAATATTTTTGATAATTTATGTAATATCTCAAAGAATAATTCAAAAAAAATTTCTCAGATTTAGCATAAAATTCAGTTTTTAGTTTTGCTTTCAAAAGGATTGAAATAAAATGAATAATAATATTTTGTTCCAGCCTATAAATATATTTCAAAAATTATGAAGTCTAAATGTAATGCAGTAAGGTATCATATTCTGAGAAATATTCTGGACACACCAGATTTTAAATAAATGAATGAATGTTTCTATTTTCCACGATCAACTAAGACTTATTTAGGAAGTTTTGAATGTCAAAAATTTAGGAAAACTCAGCATTTTCATAATCTTAGGCCAATTAATCTTGAGAAACCTGCGCACTGATTGGCGTATTTTCTTTGAAACGATCGATAGAAAATCTAAAATTATCCTTTTTTTTTATTGAATAGTGATATTCAAATTTTCATAAATCAATCAGTGTAAGTGATTGATTTAGTTGATTGGAAATTAACTCTTTTTATTTAAAATATTAGTGTTTCAAGAACATTTTGTTATTCGTGATTTCCACAGCAGAAGCTTTATGTAAAATAAAATTTGTTATTTATTAGAGCATTTATTGAATTAAGTTACATAAAATATAATCATTTTCTATTTAAACCCTTTTAGTATATCTGTTGTGTTCGTGCGTCAACAAAAATAGAATACAGACAAACCTATTATGAAACTAAATCTTATTACATTGTAGATAATATTATCAAATTTACATCAACTTGTTTTCATTCAAAATTCTAGCATCGTTTTTAAACAACAAATTAAAAGTTCCAAAAATATCACTGTTGCCAATCTGAATTTCACAACTATTTACAAAATAAAATTTATAATTCTTAAAATAATCGTTTGCTACTTTTAAATAAAATATTTACGATTTATGTCGCAACAGATCTTTGTCTTACTAAAGGTTTACAAATTATCTGTGTGGCCATGATTTGAATGGATATCCTGTTCATATTAAACAAAATCTTGCCTTAAAATAAAACTTATTTATTGGATTAATAATATAGAGAGTGTAAAAGATCATAAAATAATTTTTCTTGAATTTATTTTTTAGAAAAAATAATATTTCATATTTGTTTCATTTCTTACAGACACGTGACTAAAATTATATTTTTGCAAATTTTATTTCCAAAAAGATTTAATTTATTTTTAATTGGAGCTTTAATCAATGTGATGGCAACACTTTGAAAAATGCTATTTTTTTCCCCAGGAATGCGAAACGTTTATTTTTATTTTGTACGAAAGAAATTGTTGAAAAATAGAGTTAAAATATTTATTTAAAAATTCATTAAAAACAGAAATTTAATTTTAAGGTTAAAACATTGGTAGCATTTGAAAGATAAATTTTTGATCTTTAACTTGATGTAAAAATCTTTTTTGTGCGGTAATATTTTCGGAAGTTATAGCAGAAACACGCCAAAATTTCGCTTAATTTTTAAATAAATAAAATTCTAATTAAAAATTCGAAAAAATAAAACCCAGGTGCACATTCCCGGCCTCCAAGGTATACACGTGCCAAATTTGGTAGCTGTACGTTGAATGGTCTGGCCTGTAGAGCGCCAACACACACACACACACACACATTGAGCTTTATTATAAGTATAGATATAGATATAGATATAGATTAGACTGTTTCATTCGTGTTTTAAATCACTTACCTATTACTTTTTTATTTATTTTTTCCCTCACTTTTATTTCATTGGATTGCTTTCTCGTAAATAATGACATTTAACAACGATTTTAAGAAATAAAATGTCTAAAAAATAGAAATATTAAGATATGAAGTATTTTGAAAACAGAGAAAAGCGAAACAATTTCGAGTTAGAAATTTTTCTGGGACGAAATTGCATTGTCTTTAGCGAGTTTTATTATTTTCGGTGTTCTGTTCATTGATGGATTCGCTTGTATTTTGCTTTTTATTCGTTTTATTTTACAAAAATAGATTACATATAAAACGCCCTCTTAAAGGAAAAAAATGTTCTTAATATTCCTCCAAATTTCCTCGTCTGAAAAAAAAATAAATGACTGCCTTATGAAGTGCTATGTTAATAAAATGTATTTTTGGACTGCATAATTAGTTTCGACAGAAAATCATTTTAATAGCTAAACATATTTCCATAAAAATTTGACTTAATGCATAATTTGAATTTTAAATGTTTCCATTGTTTCTTTAAAGATAATGTCTGCTAACCAGTGATTCTGCATTGGATTAAGCAGCTTCAATTCATCTACATGAGTTCCAAGATAATAATATCTTTATTCTTTTCCACAATTTGATAATTTTTCTAAATTTTGAATATTTGATAAAAAATACATTGTTTTAATTAAAAAAATATATATATTTGTCTAAAATTCCTATATGAAAGGGATTCATTACATAAGAAAAAAACATCCATATGTTGGAATCGATCGCATGAATAGGGATGCATACGTGTATGAAGTTGACTATCAATCATCTTTTGATAGCCGGATTGTTTGAATAGTTACACCCTTCACAGAAGAAGCTGTAATTTTTAAATTTTATCTATAATCATGAAATCTGGGGAAATATGATTTGCTATTTAATAAAATGTGAATACATTTGAAACATTGTGATAAGATTTAGATTAAAAAAAATAAATTTAGATAAATATGTGTCAAAGGCTAAACTTCATAA
>JAPMOR010028881.1:34454-79449 GCA_026543865.1 Argiope aurantia
GTGAAAGTAATATAGTAAAGTATAGTATAGTGAAAGTAATATAGTAATATAGTAAGTGATATAGTAAAGTGATAAAGTTAGGTTTGTGTAGTCATATGATCCCAAGTTATTATAAGGAATATAAATTTTTTTAATCAATTTCATTTAAACATTTTCTCTTTTCTTAGAGAATTTTTTTTAAATTAAAAAAATCTTTTTTTATTGAACATTTACTACCCAAGAAATAGTTATATGCCAAGTGTGGTAGTTGTAGGTCAAACAGTCGGCCCTGTGGAACATTTTAATTGACTTTTGCATTATGTATGGCCAGTCGACAAATAATGTCATGTTAAATAAAATATCAAAATAAAGAAAATAAATATGTTACAGAAACAAAACGAGATTGCTATGTGAAAATCCCGTAGACAGCTGTGTAAGTATTTCGTGGACTGCTGAGTGAGAATCTAGTAGATTGCTATGTGAGAATACCGTAGATTGTTGTGTGAGAATCTCGCAGATTTCTATGTAGAATCTCGTATATTGGTTTGTAGAATCTCGCTGACCGCTATGTAGAATGTCATAGATTGCTATGTGTGAATCTCGCAGATTTCTATGTAGAATCTCGTAGATTGGTATGTAGAATCTAGTAGATTGCTATGTAGAATATAGTAAATTGTTATGTAGAATCCCGCAGATTGCTATGTGAGAATCCCATAGATTGATATGTGAGAATCTTGCAGATTGCTATACGGGAATATGTGAGAATCTTGCAGATTGCTATACGGGAATCTCGTAGACTGCAATGTGTCAATCTTGTAACGAGTTAGGAAAGAAAAGGCATCACAACCAATTATATAAGATATCTTTATTTTTTTCAGTGAATAGGACTGCACAAGCGACATCTTCTAACGGTTTAAGAATTATGAAAAGTATTTCAATAGAGTTCTTGGAAAAAATGTACAAAAATAGTAAAATGCAGACCCGTTCAGTTAAAAAAATATACAAAATATACGTAATTTTACGAAAAGGTCAAGTGATTTCTTATCTAAGAATTTAACATGTTGATTTGAAGGAATTTTTTGGAAATAAGAAATATTAGAAAATATTTGTAAATTGCATATAATGTTGCAGCTCTCTTACAAAAATTCTTTAATATCTGTTTTGTTATATAGGCCTTTCCTTAGAAGAAATTCTCAACAAAAAATAACTAACAATAAATCCAGAATTTTCCAATAACAATAGCTATTCTATTTCTATCTCAATCAATTACTTTTTTTTTACATCTCTATCCATTACCTAATTTACAAAGAAATGTTCGATTGGATGAAAATTGAAAAACCTCGATCCTATTTTTCGATTTTTTCTCAAAGCCTTCAAGCAAGAAAGTTTTGATGACCGTTTATTAAGCTTTCTTAAAGAAAAAAAAATACTTCCATCATTAACACAAGAGGAAAAAAAAATCTTCCAAAGCGGACGAAGATGTTAATGCTTCTCAGTTACGTGTTCCGAATAACTTTCCCATACACTTCTTCTTTAATGGTTGACGCTTTTATTGGAAGCATTAATGATAAGTGGAGCCTTCAACCTTAAGGCTCCAAACTTAGCAGATGCGCGTGATTTACGAGAGAGCTGCATTTAAGAGCGATAAAATCAATACCTAATAGTGCGCGAGAAAAAAAAATTAAGAAATGATTTTAAACAGATGAATATAAAGTAACACCCAGTGAAGAGCTTAGCACCAATACCGACGAATCTATAAAACTAATTAAAGTTCCTCGAAAATCGCTATCTTTCATTTGCAATGGTATCTTTCAATGAAAGTTTTTTAGATTTGAATTTTGAAATTTTGATGTAAAATTTTCTTACTATTTCAGTAACTATTCATTTATTCATAAATTAATTTTTGGTCAATTTATTGATTAAAAATATGTTATATTTATTACGGAAAAATAATTAAAAATACAAACATTGTGAAATACCGATTAAAATTTATTTCTGAAACAAACTAAAAAATAACTAAATAATTAATTCTGAATCAAACTAAAAAAGATACTATTGTATTTAGAGAGCGTTAATGCTGTTACTACTAAAACACAAATGAACTTAACCAAATTAGTAAGAATATTAAGTTAATATAAGCCGAATCAAAAAAGGGAATTATGAATCTGACCTGAAGACGTTTTGAAAGGTTACCCTTAGGCAGGGATTATAACAGAGTGCTCTTGCTTGAGAGTGACCCTTGAGAAAGTCTTCAGGCCAGATTCATAATTTCTTTTTTGAATTGATTTTTATTCTTCTTGATTTTATTAACTTAATATTCTTACTAATTTGGTTATATTTATTACTCATATTTAATTACGAGTCAATCTTCTTGAAACAATAAAGAAACTATTGTTAAATTTTCTAATTTCAAACGTTAATTAAAGTACCTTAATTAAAGATAAATCAATTTTTTGATGATTCCATCTATATTGCCCAAAAATACTATTCTGATTTATAATGCATTTTGAAACTCAAAACATTAAGTTTTTAGTGATAACTATGTCAGTTTTGCACATTTTTTTTCTCGGATTCAATTCAGTTTTTAAAATTTTATTTATTACATAATTTATCAAGCATTCAATCGCGTGTTTTTTCATTATATAAATTAAAGGGGAGAAATAAGTTAATTAGATTTTAATTATTATAGGAAATATTAAAATTAATGGCTTCAGGTTCGAGACTCGATTTTATCGCAGAACCGTCGTGTAAGGAGGCCTGTTGCAAGTTAAATCCGTCAGGACCAAATGCCCTCCCACTGTTGTGGTGTGGTGAGGGGGGAGGTTGCCAGCTCAGGTGTCGTTCTCGTCATCTGACCGCGGTTCAAAATTTCGAGGTTCGTCCCAAAATAGCCCTAGTTCTGCCTTACAACGGGACGTTAATATAACTAAAATTAAACTAAGCCGCACTATACATGTTACATTAATGTGATAAATCGATTAACATTCATATCGACTATTCAAGGAATGGCCGTTTATAATTTTCATAATATTATACTTATTAATATGTAAGCTCAATAATTTAAAATAGGCTGAATCCATTAAATAAATATATATTAAATCATATTCTTATTAAATAGCAAAGTAAAATGTTATTTAAACGCATTTAATATTAATAACGTACGGCTAGGAAATCCAATACTCTGTACGAATAAGTTAGTCGTCAAAGGCGGCTAATAAATTAGAAAGCTGTTCCTCCTAAAGTCACTAGATATACAAATGGGATTTCGCTTTTTTTAGAGGAAAAAGCAAAGGTAATGTGATTTTATTTGCCACAATTCGATGCACCTTCTATGGGAGAGTTATTGCTTGAGCCGTTTTGTAACTGACCTTTATAACCGTATTAGTGTTCATAGCTATTGATCATTCAGACTCACCGGATGGCTTGTTATCAATGGGGGTTAAATCTTGATGTCTAATTTATAAATCTCCGAATAGTGAATGGCTTCAAAATGAAATGCAAGTCTAATTAATTTTATCATAAATTCATTCATCTAAACTATATTTAATTTCAGATAGCCTTTTTAGATATGCACAATTTCAACACATTTTTGCATTAAAATGACTTTCGCTTGGTGGAAAGCTGCCATTTTCGAGATACGTTTATACGCCTCGAGATACGAAAAACCAAAAGCTAAACAAATAACTTTAGTGATTATAATATTCATAAAATAATCTCTTTTTAAAATTGGATGACTGGATCTAATATTTTAAAACATATATTATTTATATAACATATATTTCCTGCATGTTACGAAAATAATTTTTTAATCTATCCATCTATAAATATTAAAATCTTTATGTCCCAGATATAATTATTGAAATACAGATTGTATTTCATACATAAAATTTAGGCAAATAGGAATTTTTCGTAATTATTTTTATAACAATCTTTGAATATCACGAAAAACGAAATTTCAATACAGAAATTAAGTTTATAAATATTAGGTCTACCGGAAAGTTCTGTCCGTTTTAGAATGAAACAAAGGAATACATTTTTTCATACTTTGGATAAACTTTATTGAATAATATAATTGCCATCATTATTTATGACTTCTTGCCAGCGTGATGGCAATTTGTATATCCCATTTTTTAAAAAATGTCTTATCTCTAGAGGCCAAAAATTGAACCAGTGCTTGTCTGATATCTTCTTCGTTCTTGAATTGTTTGCCCAGCAAGAAATTTTGTAAGGACAGAAACAAGTGATAATCAAATGGTGCTAGGTTTGGGGAGTATGGTGGATGCGACAGAATTTCCCAGCCTAGCTCTGCGACTTTCTGACGAGTCCCCAAAGCAGCATGTGGCCTGGCATTGTCATGAAGCAGTATGATGTCCTTCCTATTGAACATCGCCGGCCTCTTTTCTTGGAATGCTGTTTTTAATTTATCCAATTGCTGACAGTACCTCTCCGAATTTAGCCTTTCGTTTGGTTTCAACAGCTCAAAATGTATTGGTCCTCGAATGTCCCACCATATACACAACATTCTCTTGTTCAGGCTCAACTTCGGTTTAGAGGTAGAGGGGGCAGGTTTTCCGGGTTCACAATATGCCCTTTTTCTTATGATGTTTTCATAGGTAATCCACTTTTCATCGCCAGTTATGATTGTAACCGGAGCGGACAGAACTTTCCGGTAGACCTAATATATATGCTTTTCAAAATTCCGCGAATATAAGTATAAGGGAAAAGGAATTTGAAAGTTCTAATTAAAAATGCTGTCGGACTCAGTAAAAATTAAATCAGTTTAATCAACTCAATATACTTGGATTTATTTTAATTCATTATTGAAACTAATCAGATTATTATAAACTGTTATTGAAAATTTCTTTTTAGTCACAAAATTAAAAAACAACAACATTAAACTATTATTCTTCTATCTTTTTTTTTTTAGTATGGGCATAAAGAATTGAATAGGTTTTACTGTCAGTTAACAAGAATATTTTTTTAATACCTGAGAGAAAGAAAAAAATAATATTAATCTTGTCTTTAGTTAACAGAATATTCTTCTTTTTTATATAACAAATTTCATGCTTACTATATGAAATTGTTATTCTAGCGTAATAATCATTTTTCAAAGGTAATTTCTATACTTCGTTCTTCAATAATTTTTAAAGAAAAGTTATAATCTCGAAAATGACGACTCCAGTATGCTCAACAAAAGACACATAATAGAGAAAGTTGAGGAATTTAATTCTTTTACTTTATATTTTAAACTGAATCATCAATCATAAATTTTATTCATCACTTCCCAATAAATCACACATCAATAGATTGAGGAATAAAAAATGATAAATCATGCGAGTAAAGGGAAAAACGTCAATAACTACTCATGATAAATATAAAATGACAAATGCTCTATAATGTAGTAAAAGTAGTAAATATTATTATGTAGTAAATGTAAAAAATTCTCGTAGTATATAAAATGACAAATGCTCTATAAAAAATAAATGATAAAATATAAAATGACAAATGCTCTATAATGTAGTAAATGCAGTAAATATTATTATGTAGTAAATGTAGAAAATTCTCGTAGTTCTTCTAAAGATTCCCAAATTCCTCTCGATAAGCTCGAAGGCAAACCTAGATTCTTGTACACCTGAGTTCCTATCTTTCAACATAAATTATTGATGTTACAAACAGTACAAATTATGGCCCGAAAATTATTTTTCCGCCCCTAACTTCTAAGATATTGCAGCTATCGAAAGAACTCTAAATATAAAAGTTCTTCGACTTAATAAGTTGCTAATTTGGATAAATGAATTTATTTTTCTATCTTTGATATTGGGAAAGTTATAGTGAAACGAAAATTTAAAATTCCCACCATTTCCCCCCCCCCCCCACTTTCGGATGGATTGTTTTCGAAGGGTGATTTTGGGTTCTAGGGACCATTATTGATGAAGAACTGACACATTTCTATAGGAATCCTATAGGAATCTACCTAAAAAATATTTGAACATAAATATTCATTGACCTCCAAATAAAAATTCTTTATTTAAATATTCCTTACTAAATTTTCAATTTTGTCTTAATTTTTCTTCATTTACTTAAATTCATTTTATTGATTTTTATCCCTCTTAAATATAACACCCTCCTAAATCAGGTTCACCTACTTTGTTTGAAACCGTCACGCCAAAAACTCCTTTTATCATTAACGCTTCTAATAAAAACCCTTCAATCGTTAAAGACGGAATATGTGGAAAAGTTATTCAGAACACGTAACTGAGAAGCATTAACGTCTTTTCCCGTTTTATAACAACTTTTTTTTTCTAGTGTTAATGACAAAAAGGTGTTTTTTTTTCTTTTAAAGAAAGCTAAATATACGATCATTAAAATATCTAAATCATTTGAAAAATTGCCAAAAAAAAAAAAAAAAATGTTTGACTTTAAAAATTTCATGAAATATAAAATTTACTTGAAAAATAATTAGGTAGGTATAAAAAAAATTAGGCAGGTAATATTTTTGAAAGATAAGCTGAATTCTGAACTAATATTGGTTTGATTAGAACTAATAATCGTCTACGTCTATTCAGAACCAAACCCAGATAGCACAGCCTGCTTCACAATATTGTACAATATTATGAAGCAGGCTGTATTGTAGTATATAGTATTTGTACAATATTGTGATATATTATATGATATTTAACAATATTATTCAATATTGAGACTATTGATGAATGTCATACTTTATTGTACAATATATGTATGCCCCTAAGGAAGCCAAATTAATCTCTCTGTCAATCATTTTAACAACATAAACAATAAATAGGAACAATAATAATTCCACAATAAATATCAACATTTTCATTCTGCTAACGAGAACTTTATGCAAGTGGTGAAGGTTATAAAATAGTGGCAACTACAGAAAAAAAAGCATGGACTGTCAAATAATTTATAACAGATATTCTGTCAATTCTGAAGGAATTTATTAAATCCTTGTGTTATCTATCTTCGAGAAACGGTGATAATATGATATAATTAGTCTTAAAATATTCAGAAATTTAACAATAAAAGTAATTATACAATAAATATCAACAGTTTTTTCTGCTAAAAAGAGCATTAGGAACTATCTAAATATAACAAAATGATGTAAATCTTTTGGTTCCAAAGTTGGAGAACATAAAATCGGTAGATCTTTTATGTCGTCGAATGAATTTTTTGAAATAGTTCGGGATCGGTGAAAATTGTATAACATATCAAGACTACTTTTATGCAATGATGTTGAAATTAGATTTCAACAATAATAATTAGAAATTTGTGACTCTAGATAGAGGAATAAGCTTAACAAACGCTCGAACAACAGTACAAATTATAGAGAAAAATAAAGCATGTACCAGCAAAAAATATATTTATTAACGATTTATTTATTAAAATATATTTTATTTACGATAATGAGTGATTTGAAACTTGAATTATTGTTTTTTTAAACTTCTAATGACCATCATAGTATTAGGTAATTAACAATTTCTGATACCAATATTCCGATATTTTAATGTATTTAATATTGAATCTAAAATAAATATCTGAATATTAATTGGTATCTGAAATATTTCAGTATGACCATAATATTAAGTGACCATAATGATATTAAATCACAAATCATGTGGATAAGGTAGGAACATCATAAATAGCGAAGTTCATTAATAGTGGAAACTATAGAAAAAATAAATCATGGACCAGCAAATAATTTGTAACAGGTATTCTGTAGATTGGGAAGGATTTAATTCAATCGTTGTATATTCACTCTTCGAGAAATGTTGGTGGTATCATATAATTAGTCTTAATAAATTCAAGAAGCCACATTCCGAATGTGATCTTCTTTTCCTGATACTTTATAAAGGACGTTATCTATTTACTAATCCAGTTAATGTTAACTGGATTAAATAGATAATAATAACAGCCATAATGATAGACTCACCCATGTGGATATTGTAGGGAAATTAGAACTGCTAAAGTTTATTAATTTATGCTAGTTTACAAGAGAAAATAAAATTAATAGGATAAGACTTAAGAAGGATCCTAAATTATCGAAGAAGATTTTTATGATTTGGTATATAATTCAGTTTTCGGAATAGCAAAGATTGCTTTATTGTTTGCCTAAAATGTGTTAATTTTTCTAAAAGCTTATTTTTTGCAAAAGAACGACATTTTAAAATCATTGTCAAAAGAAAGAGTAACACTTGAAAAATTAGAAAAAATTTAGATGATTTTTAAAAAAATTCTGAATACTTTGGTTTGAATTTTTCTGCTTTATCTTTTATAATTTATTTTATAAAGTAAAGTTTTCCTCTGCTTTCATGCTTAATAACTTCTTCCAAATCCTTTCACACGAAATTTGAATATAAATATCCTTTTATTTAAAACTGAAGAATTGGACGATAAGCCATTTTAAAAACACTTCACTGTTTGTAGCAAATCCGTAAGTCAAACGAATCTCATTCCTGTTTAGGAGCTTAAACGTATTTACATGAGTGTATATTTTATAACTATTATAATTTTCTCAGGAATTACCATTTTCGAATATACTCGTAGATATATTCTGCTCATTTTTCTTTATTTATAATACCTTTAGTGTAATGACAAGCATTCGAAAGGGATATGGTATTTAAAGCTATCTAGAAATTGCAAATCCATTTCTTTTCGAATGTATATTCTGAAAGCAAAGTGCAAAATAATGTTTTCTGTATAACACCTTCGTATTTTATGAAAAATAAATAAATAAATAAAATGGCTTCGCGTATATCCACTTTTTTGGTAATTTTTATTTCTTAGAAAGAAACGTCAAATGTATTGAGAAATGAGAAATCCAACAAAAGGTTTCATATAATCTCTTCAGAGATGAAACTTTTAAATGAAAAAAGTGTTTGCGTCGCAAGATTTTTTATATTTGAATTAAACACCATTTTTCACACATATATAATGAAAAAAAAAACTGTTTTAGATTTTTTTTCATCAGTTTTTTTTTGTTGACATTTTAGTGTCATCTTTGATGGACGATTTTGGTGTCATTAGAGTTTAATTACTGCTTTAGAAGTTCTTTCAAACACGCGTTTTATACAATTATTGATTTGTGAGGTCAAATTCTTTGGTTAATGCTCACAACAACAACAACAACAACAAAAAATGTGACATTCTTTCAAAGCTTTTAAGAAAAAAAGCGGATATTCATATATTATTATACATTCATATCAAGGGAGCATTCCCTCTAAAGAATTTCAAGTGCTGCTAAATAATTTGATATCAATTGTGAGTTCAAAAGGAAAAGAAACATTCCAAAATTGACTCAATGTGGGACTTTCACGTATAGTCCCACTGGTGGGCACCTCAAAAATGAGGCTGACAAGCTTCTGGTATGTTTGTTGGTTCTAGCAACCCTGGTGGGTGCAGAAAAAGTGGGATTTGGATACATCCCATCGATGACATGACTTTTATCCGATAGGCAGGGTTGTACCGTGGCCGGTGTTGACCCTTTGGACTTAACCATAGATCTCCCCAATGTTGGCACGGTTATCTATCTGATCATTCATTTTTTCACGTGTACCTCAGAGTGGGTCAGAGTAATCGATTTATGATTACTTTCTCGTACACGAAATAATATAGAGAGAATATTGTAATCGTCAAAAATTCGAAATCGAGATCTTGCAGAATCTACACGTTTTAAATCTCACTGATTTCGAAAAAGAGATTTTGGAAAAATGTGTGCCTTTCCGTCTGTCTGCAGCCTAGATAACTAAAGAAATATTTTAAGCTACATAAATGTAATTTGGTATAGGTTTTTTAAAACCAAATTTGCAGATTTCTATCAAATTTTGAAAAAACTCTTATCAAAGGAAGGCTGTCTGTTCGGATGTTCCAAAATAACATGATAACTATAAAATAAAGAGAGCTAGATAAATAAATTGTGATACACAGATTTAACATCCATATTGCAGACACTTCTCAAATCCAGTAAGGTTTTGAATGTTTGTCGGTTTGTACCTTCAGAAGCATGAAAACACAATACTAAAAAACACAGTTACTTAAATTGATCAAATTTAGCATGTATTTTTGTATCTACATTTGTAGTTGTGTGATAAAATTTGGTTTTAAACGTTTAACTTTTGCAGGAAAGATGCAGCGTTTGTGATCTTACGAAAGCATGCAATTTCATTTCAATAATATATTTATAGTGAATTTCGGAAAACATTTGTAAAATTTGACTTGCGATAAATTCCAATTCAAATTTTCCAAATTATTCAAATTTCATGTATTTTAGTGAAAAGTTGATTTAGTAATAAATCATAAGGTTTATATTATTCACAAGAAAGTTTATAATCTTTATAACTTTTTCGGTACTCTGAATGATTAGGAAACGAAGCTAGTTGAAATGCAGGATGTTTCCTCTTTCAAAACATTTTTTTCAGAGCTGATAGGGTAATGAAGTCACAGAACTACTTTCTAGCAAATTTGAAAATAGAAAAATATTCTAAAATTTAGCTAATTAATATGATAGTTTGTTTACATAGTTGTTCTCAAAGGAAGGAAGAAAGATTTATAATTATTCTTAAAGGATGCAAGGCCAATGATCACCTGATTTGGCGGCAAATTCGGTAACCATTTGATGGCAAAATTAAGGTTCTCGAAAATACATTGATTTTAGAGATATCATCTGTAGAGGATAACCAAATCCTTCTTGAGAATTCTGTATTCTGTCACAAAGATCATATAAGCTCGGGTTCACACATAAGTAGGAATTTTTTCTGTGTAGTTGATCGCAGAGTACACTTTCTAGCTGAACTTTTGAAATTGTTTAGTAACACTTTTCTGATATTGCATGCGTTGTTGTTAATTGAAAGTGCTATCTTTACGTATTCTTACGGTGCCTTTTGTTAAAAGTATTTCGCGTAATTATTTGTGGGATAAAGTTTTGTTATCTATACAGTTATCTAAAGTTTTGTTATCTATAGTTGGTATTCGCATCATATATATCCTGTAATATTGTCCTTAAAAATATGTTATACTAAGAGATTCTTTGATTTTGTTTGCATATTTTTTAATCAAATTTTAACTTTTATTACTTTAAAATTTTGCCACTAAATAATTTAAATATAATGCAATTCATAAGAGTTCTGACAATTTATAAAGACAGCTGTGACCTATATCAGCAAAATTCTTTTACATAGAGACTTACATTTGGAAACTGCTTATTTGTCTATCCTCATAATAAAAAATTAAATAATCAAAGGATATAATAAAATATAACAGAGTAGAGAAGAACTATGAAAGAGAATAATGAAAATATACAAAAAAAGTAAAAAATTGAAATTAGGGAAAAATACATTAGGGGGAAAACACATTTTATTAACTCAAATTATCATTTAAAAATTAATTAATATATATATGACAAATATTTTTCCATGAAACGTTATTCAAGTATTTAATCTGAAAAATTTTGGATTCTTTTTTTATTTTAATAACTTATGATTTGGAAATCACAACATGCTCACGATAGTTACACAATTTGAAGCGAAGTTTGTGTCAATTTAGCAAGTACATTCGATTGAGAAGTACATATAAGTTATTTGTTTCCAAAGAAAAAAAACACTTTTTTTTTCCGTCTTGATTTTCCAACCAAATTCTTTTTTTCCTCCCTTTTCCTTTACAATAATCATAAAATGTTGGTGGGGTTTAATTTAGTTATTTTAACGCCCCGTTTCGAAGCAAGACTAGGACTCTTTGGGGACGGATCTCGTAAGTTTGAGGCACGGTCAAATGACAAGGAAGACACCTGAGCTGGCAATTCCCCACTCCAACCTTCCACACCACACTAGAATCTTTCCACAGAGGGAGAACTTTTGGCCATGACGGATTTAACGTGCCTCAGATCCGTTTACATGACGGTTCTTTGGTGGAATTGGGTCTCGAACCTGAAGCCCTCCGGTGAAATGTCGGTGGGGATCTTGAAATAATATTATGGACTTTTTATAAAAATAAAAATGTATGTGAAAGGAACTAAAATACGGACATAAAATCAATACATTAATTAATCAAGATATTTTTCAGTTTTAAAACTATTATGTAATGTATACAAATAACATGATAGTATTTTGATACAAATTATTCCTTTAAAACTAATGCCTTTAAATCCTCAAAATTCAGTCCAATAATCAAATAAACATTATTTACAGAGAAAGTGATAAAAATGCAATAAAATTATGGTCGAAGGCTAAAAGCTTGGGAATCCCTGTTTTGAACACATCTGTGTATTCACTATTAATTTTAAGAAATGCTTTAAGATCCCAGTTAAAATACTTTCCAGCAATTATTAATTACGAGAAGAGCATCTATTTTGGGAATATTTCCAAGTTTCTCAGATCTTGATTGTCAGTCACCTTCGAACTTTTGAGAATCTGAAATTTGCAAAAGATTTCTGGGTTTAATATTTACAAAATATTAATTAAATTTATAGGAGATATATTCATTTGGTTGGTTCTGGAGTTAGTCCAGATGGTTTTCCGATAAAATTCAAGAAATTTATGCCTTTGGGAATGAAGATATCTTTAGGGCATACGTGGGGGAATCTTTCTAAGTAGTTAATAAATTTTTAGACAAATAAAATGGAACCTTCTTTAAATCTGGGAAATTTGTAATTATCATATAATATTATATTAATTTCAATAAATGAAATTTTCTTCAGCTTACAGCTTATTTCAAGCAAAACAGATTATTTTAGCATAATTTTGGTAAAATTTCCTTCTATAAATGAATATTAAAAAATTATTGTTAAAAAATTATAGATTAAGATATCGATAGCAAAAATATATTTTATTTGTGTTTAAATATGTCAAAAACTGAATTAAATTTTTTAAAAGACAAATAGTGGCCGTGGTCACAACTACTTTTGTTAATTCTATTCATTATTTTTATAAATGCTAATTAATGAAATTGAAATTTTGATTATTCTTTTCTAAATCAAGTGCCAAAACATCCGTATAAACATATTTATTTTTATGCTAAGTTAAAATGGATAAAATAATAAATTACTGCAAGATTTAACACATTAAAATACTATTAATCAGAAACTGGCAATTAATTAATACAAGAAATATTAATTCTTTAATTTTATTTTAAATCATAAAGGCTAATCTATTATATTATTAAATTAAACTTTTCATTACATATTTCTCTTTCTTTTTAAGTTGTTTTAAAAGATACACATCTACAACTTTGCTTCTTTTATATCACTAATATGTACTAATATCGTATAAATCGTGTGAAATATATTAAATATAAGTATATTGATTGAACTTGAGTCCTTATTAAATTATGTAAAGGCGGCCTATGCTAACAAGTTCTACACAAATGTTTTCTCTTAAACTTCATTAATTAAAGATTTATAACATCGCTATAAGCGCAATCTTACATAAACATACCATTTGTGTATGCTGTAAACAACACATTTAAATATAACCCTGCAGCATTTTGTATCTATATATTTAAAGTATATTGCATCGCATTTTTAAATATCATTTAAATTTTCTATGAAAATTTTGCTACTGAGACTTTTGTAGTCGGTCTGTAAACATAAAACTTGAAGTTGGATCTTTTCTTAGAATAAAATATATTTTATCTTAAATGCAATCACTGTTTTGTTTTTTTTCGAAAAGTAAAAATATAATTGGAATAAATAAAACTGTTGATTTAATATTTTGAAGCATGAAAAGAGAAATAAATTAATAATACAAACATTCATAATATCCTACATATAATAAAATTCCCTATTATTTTGATCTGATGAATTTTGTTTGATTATTTTATATTTTTCATTATACGAAAATTTTTAAACCTTTGTATCTACATGAAACGAAGGCAGATTTAAATCGTGTTTTTCGAATAGAATATATTTTGTGCTTTCAATCTATATTGCGAATGTTGTATTTAAAGTTTTGAACTATACAACTATTTACTGATAACAAAAAATATACCGATATCAAACTAAAATTCGTGATAGTAAAATAATATATATTTGGCTTGATTTTGGCATCAAAGCTCTCTGTGATGTCAAATCTTATGGCGTCATAGTCGCGTTACTGCGTATAGCATTCATTGTCAGTCTGATAACTGAAAAATACTATCTTTTCCCAGTCGCATTACTGCGTATATCGATCTCTATTGGTCTCATAACTAACCAATGCCATCTTTTCCTAGTCACATAACTATCTATTTGATGTCTGTGACGTCAAATGATGTGGTGTCATACTCGCATTATTGGATACAGCTATTTTTGTCAGTCTCATAACTGAAAAATACTATCTTTTTCCAGTCGCATAACTATCTGTTTGACGTCAAATCGCATGGCGTCCCAGTCGCATTACTGCGTATATCAATCTTTGTTGGTCTCATAACTAACCAATGCTATCTTTTCCTAGTCACATAACTATCTATTTGATGTCTGTGACGTCAAATCATGTGGTGTCATACTCGCATTATTGCATACAGCTATTTTTGTCAGTCTCATAACTGAAAAATACCATATTTTCGTACGGATACTACGTAACGGATTCCAAGTGCAATAGACTAATGCACTTTTCATAAATATTAATTGATTGCACATGTGCCTGAATAAAAGAAGAAACGATATATGAGAAGTTTGTGTTCATACACGCATATGCCCTGGATATAGCATGAACACATGTTATTTTCCCACACCTAGGAGATGATATTTGGCGCTCTATTGTACTAGATCCCAAATGGGTGGATTTTCGGCATTGAGGGAATTTATTAGGGATTGTGAATTAGTTGGCGACTTTTTCCTTAGCCAAGTACAATCTAGAAACTCGCCAAGTAATTTAGACTTGCTCCAAAGAAAACATGATCCATAAACAGTTGTAACGTTAGGTAGGCAGGTCTTGGAGGCGAATTTTTGTGCACTTTTAATTATTTGGAGATCTTTCGATTGCGCCCGACTTACCGACAGGTTGTATCTGTAAATATATTTATGCCCAATGCACTAGGCTTTTATTGCCAGACAGATGAGGAGTTAAGTAAAGAGTAGAACAAAATAAAAAATAGTAAATGAAAGAGAACTTCCGTGAAAAAAAACATCACACCGATTTAATCAATATTTCACACAGAACTTCAATTAAAATATTTCCTTTTTGAGTAATCGCCTTTACATACATGTACAAGCACAGACCGATAGGCGCTGAAAACCTTGAATGTAGTTGCGGATCTACATCCTAAATGTGTATATGTGTACCAAATTTTAACTATCTAGCTTTATACATTTTGCATTGTGTTTACTAAAACATTCGTGCAGAGATATTTTATCCAAACGGATATTATTCAAAATTTGATTGAAATTTATAATATTTGTGCAAAGATCATATTAAATTAGGTTCATCTATCTCAAAGCATTCTTGAATTTACATGCTCATATATAAAAAAGCAGGCAGATATCTATAGGCAGATATCTATTTGCAGGCAGATATCTATTTGTAGATCTAAAAATGTGTTTTTGGACTCTTGGCTTAGTTTATGTTCGTTTAGTTATATTAACGTCCCATTTTAACACAAGGGTGTTTTAGGATAGATCTTGTACTTTTGAGCCGCGATCAGTTGACGATGACGACACTTGAGTAGGCACCTCCTTCTCCAAACTTCCACACCACACCAACGGTTTCGGACACTTGAAGATCTGCAAACTTAGAAATTCGTTAAAATATCGACGTCTGAATGGACGAGTGGAATACTTCTGACGTGAAGAATCTTCAAATTTATTGACGTGGGCGATACTTTCTTTTATATGCGAAAATAAAAATTAAAGTAAAATTCTCTTCTAAAATATCAGATATAGTCTATCTTTCATTTAATCGTTCGTTTTTACAAAAAATGCAAAAAAATTCTTCCTTGCAGCAATGTTTTGCATATTTTATCGGATAGAGTAGTTAAAAAAAAAGAAGCATTCTCGAGACATGAGCATTAAACTTCTTGACCCATCGAATAACTCGCTCTTAGATGCCTTCGCTCTCGAATTCTTTTTGAATCATGAATCATATTTCTGTCACGCACTCTCTTTTCGTCACTCCACTTCATTATTCATGGGGGATGGACGAGAAAAAGCTCTTTTATCGGGTGGAATAACTGTTATAGCTGCAACTTCTTCCACCATCTGCAGTTGGTTAAGCAGCATCAGTTAAGCACCCCATGGAGTTTCGAGTGGTTTGTTTATTCGAGATATTTGTTGTGGCTTCTAATAATGAAAATAACGGGGAGTTTAACACTAGAATGCAGTGGAATTTTTTTCTCTTAGTAGAACTTATAATGATGAGAAATAACTATTGTAAGTGATGGTTTTGTTTTATGAAATGTTGCATGATCCTGAATATGACAATCATTAATTATTGTCTGACGGTTCTGTTGTGTTCGTACTTTCTGAAGTTAATTGAAGACTTTTGTCTATAAATTTCAACGATGTAGTAATAAGATACACAGGAATTGAAAACGGACCCAATGTAATTATTTGCTCAAATCTTAATCTTTCTTAACATGTTTAAGGTATAACTTAATAACCAAATTATTGCAATAATTCGTATTCGCATTTAACTGTTAATAAATTGCAGATTTTATTTATTATTCAATTTAGATTTCATCATTTTCACGCGAAGTTATTGTTAGTGGTATTTCATATATCATGATCTTATTTAAATTTATTGGTTAGCCTGTTTTAAGTATATCTTTTTTCATTGTGAACAAAGCATTACTTAATGAATTAGTATAGTAACAAAACTGCAGTTCGTGCTTTTTGACAAGCAATACATATGCACTCTTTATAGTCCTAAATGTTTACCGTGTCATATGCAATACTTATAATAACAGTTTTATTTAAAAAAGAATATAGTTTTAGTTTTACATATTTACTGGGGCCGCGGTGGCCTATTGATAAGGTCTTGGCTTCTGACTGGGAGGGCTTCCAGCTCCAAACCCGATTTCACCGAAGAACCTCATGCAAGTGGGCCCGGCGCATGCCAAATCCGTGGGGGGCAGCCCAGGCACCATCCTCGTCATCTGACCGAGGCTCAAAATTTCGGGGGTTGTCCCAAAACAGCCCTAGCGTTACTTTAAAACGGGACGTTAATATAACAAAATTAAGCTTCATACATCTACTAGCATCCCAATACGGTGTAATATGAAAATATTTTACTAATAAACTTATTCTGTATTTAAATTAGATGCATTTAAAATGTTTTTATTTTTATTTTGAATATCCGAGAGCCCTTTTCTTGTATTTGATCGTTCAGAACTCCTTTAGTGTATTGGACGCCCGAAACTTTCTCGCACGCTCTCCAATAAATATTTTATTCCCCCTCCTCTGCATTACAGTGTGGACCTTGAGGTAAGGCCAAGAATATCTTGTTTTGCATTGGAGAGCGATAATTATGAAATGTTGATCTTTAATGGGAATCTAGCATTTTTATTGAATCTATCGTGAGAATTTGTAATTTTGACACAAAAAGGCAGTTGTAATCTCAAGATAATATATCGAATTCCATTGATTTAAGTCATTGTGTTTAAATGTATGAGAAAGTATAGACCAACAGATGGCGAAGCATTTGACGGATTTGATTCAAAATTTGATAAATATTTAAGTTTAAATGCTAAACTTATGAATCAAATTTTGTTTACTTAGCTTTTTGCGTTCTGTAATTATTGATGTCACTTTTATGCGAATAGTCACCTAGCGAGATTTCATATGAATGGATTTGATTCAAAATGCGAGAAAAATCTATAAATGTGCTTGAACTCAGAAATGTCAGAAACGTCAAGATTCGTCAAAATCTCAAGTTCGAATTTTTTGACGATTGCAGTACTTTGTATACAAGAAAGTGAGATAATTTTATGTCCATTTACTTAACTGAAAAGTTACTTCTTTTACAAACCTTATGCTTCTTCTTAAAATTGGTATCAATTTTTGAAGATCGTACCATCATCGCTATACCGTTTGAAGATGCAAAAACTCGATATCGTATAAGACTAATTCGTATTCGAGGTGACATTTGGTTTAGTTCAGTTATATTAACGTCTCGTTTTAAAGCAACACTAGGGCTATTTTGGGACTAACCTCGTAATTTTGAGCCACGGTCGGATGACACGTGAGCTAGCATCCCCTCTACAAATTTCCACACCCCACTAGCACGAAGACGTTTGGCCCCGACGGATTTAACAAGCACCAGATCAGTTTAAACAACGGTTCTTCGGTGAAATCGGGTCCCGAACTTGCAACGTGCCGGTTCGGAAGCCGAGACTTCACCACCAGGCTACCGCAGCCCCTATTTGGTGTGAAGTCTCTTGAAGAACGATGTTAATGTAAAGAAAAAGTACCATGATATTTCACTCACTCTACATTATTCATTAACGTATTCTTTGATTTTTTTTTACAATCACATTCAAACGGGAAGACAGACAATCTACCAGTTCCTTCAAAATTTTGCTACAAACTTACAATATTAGTGCAAATATCTCATTCCAAACTTCTTTTACAGAACGTTTGAATCATAATGTTCATGCACATAGAGATGAGTATGCAATTACAAAAAATTAAATCAATGAAATAATTTTTTTCGGATTCTAAGATGATTCAATCGTGGAGATATTCAAAATCTCAATACCAAAAGTATTTTCAATTCCTTCTCATCAAAAAGAAGAAAAGATAAAAATACCAATAAATAAACCCGCAAAATGAATGCTCGAAACAACGCGGGACTTTATCCAATTGAGGTATCGGAAACAAACTATAAATAAAGCATTTTTCTTTATAGTTTGTTCGTTATGTTGCTGGCTGCATTACTAATACAATCAATTCTTCATGCTATAAAGAGTAAATGCGGCAAAAATATGCCTCAAACAACAATCCACGCTTTCTTAAAATTGCGCATCTCAAAGGAATGTGCACTAATCATATTCCATGTTACTCAAAGGCTGGAAATTAATACTTTCGTTTCCTTTATAATTAATAAATTTTTCTTTAAATATCTTTAAAATTTAATGAGGCTCGAAAACAAATTGAAATTTGATTCTCAAGTTAAATTCCTTAAAGGAAATTCCAAGAAATAAAAACTAATTATAGAATAACGTTTGATTACAGGAGGCAATTTTTAAAATGTTCGTATCTGTTTTAAGTCTTTCATGATGAACGTTGAGTTTCCGCTAACATACATTTTAAAATTAACGCTCAACATCATTTCAGCATGTTTTCCCTCTCAAGAAAACTTTGCACTAACTGAAGGAGATTGCTTTAAGTTTAAAAGGATACTGTAAGTTTTATTTTTCTCCTAATTCTTCTTTCCAGGGTAAAAATTTTGAATTTTATGCCAGTGTTTAAAGAAAGGTTTCTAACACTACTTTCTGAAAAGTTTTAAAATATTCAGCTGTAACTTTAGATGCAATATTTTTGGAATGCTAGGAGCAAGAAGAATTTGTGTAATGACTTTAATTTAATGTAAAGTAAAACTAATTTAATGATGAGAATAATATCCAAAGAAATCAACGCTGTAGCATTCATGCTCTGTGACGTTTCTACATGCACTATAACAAGAGCACTGTAATTCCATCCTAGGATGTCAGATACGACAAATAAATTTGATTTGATATTTGAGCTAATGAGTAAATATATATTTTATTAATCATAATGGATAATCTAATTATATACATATATCTTAAATGTCCTATTTTCCATCATGTATAATGTTAATGTAATAAATTTAGTTATTTTGAACAAACCATCTGGCATCTAACAAACCATCTACCATATATATATATATATACAGGTACTCAAAATTTGCAGACCTGTGCCAAAAGCAATCCCGGTGTGCAGCTACAAACTAGGACTTGAATCTAAAAACTATATTAAATATAATGCAATTATATTTAATAAAAAAACTTATGTAATCTTTCCTTTAAGTTATTATTTCTACAAATTTTTAATACTTTTGAACCAATAAATAGCAAAATTATTATTTATTTATTCAATCATTACTTTCTTTGTTAATTTGTGTACGACCCCTAAAGCACGAATATCCGACATGATTTTACCTCTTTGCGAACTCGTATCCAGGCATTGAAAAGTGGTTTAAGTCAGCATTTATGTAGTTTCATATTTTTGAGACTTTTTGTGATAAATTGCTGAAATTTTGTACATGACCTTATTATAGGATAGGGCACATTTTACTTTTCCGAAGTTTTTTTGTACAATGTCCGTATAAAAATATAAATTTTGTATTTTTTGAAGTTTAATTCCCTGAAAATTTTAATTGATTTCATAACATTTTACACCTTTTTTTATGCAACTTTGTAATTTAGTAATTTACAGTATATGTCTATAATCACTATTTAAGGAATTATAACTGCGGTCAAGGTTTTTGAGACACCCTGTGAATTAATAATTATTGAAAAATAACTAAGTTCAAAATGATTTGAATCTTTTCATGTGATATTGCAAGGGCATAATTAAAAACATTAAGTAATCACTGATAAATTACAAGAATATTAAGCAAAATTCTGATATAATTTTGAAAATAAAAAAAAATATTATGAGAAAATAACATCTAAGTAAATAATTGGAGTGAGATATTAAATTTTTTACTTTCTTCGAAAAGATAAAAAATAGTTCAAAATTATTAAAATTTTAAAATACTAAAACTTGAATAATAAAAAAAGAATTTGCTTGATTTTGAGTATTGGTAGTAGAGATATCACTAAAAATATTCTTGATGAAAAATATGTAATTAGACAACAACGAGAAAGTCTAAAATTTGCACAATGTCATTTTGTATAATAATCTCTTTTATAAATATAGGATGAAAAGTTTAAAACATAATTAATAAAAATTTTAAATTATCTCTTCTTTCAACTATTATTGCATAATGTTGTCACATAATTATAGAAAACAAATTTTATAAACTAAATTAATAGACCTATTGGAAATATAGACGTTTAAGATGTTTAATAGCTTTAATAATAAAGTGATAAAATAATATTACAAATACTTAAAAAATTAATTCACAAAAACTGTTGACACAGCAGTTTCAAACGATTTTATTTTTTTGATGACATATCATTTTACAAAATATCTTGGAAATTTGACTTCAAAACCAAGAAAAAGAGAATCAATTTCTTTTAATGTACGAAAGTATTATAGAAAATTTATACTTGAAACCTTTTCCATATCAGAAATTTCAAATTAAAACAACAATTTAAAAAGAAATTGATCTTCTTTGCTGACGATCTATAAATTCTTGAGGGAAATGACCTTATTCGTAAAAAGATAAAGATGGTATGAAACAAAACTATTTAACTTTTTCAATTGTATATTTTAAATCTGCTGAGTATAGAGTAGATGCTGCTAGTAACGGTATGATAAATTTGATTATTCATTAGCTCTTAAATTTGATCTGAATAATAGTTTATTTTTTGCTTTGTATTTTCTTTGGGGATAATATACTCTTTTAAAATAAAGGCTAAGATTGACTTATTTATTAGTTCTTAAAAGTAGTACTATTTATTGGTATTTTATGATGATATTAGAAAGATAATCTTTTTTAGTTTTAACCCATTAAAAAGTAATTTTTTTTTTCTTGTCTTGGAAATATTAAAATATTTTTCGAAAGAGGATTGGCTTAAGAAAAATAATTTATTTAACTTATTAGATAAATTTAATTTGATTAATTAATAATTAAGTTACAAATAAAGACATAATATTTTGCGTGAGATAAGAAATTTAAGCAACTAAGTTTGATTAAACGTCTAAGTCTTTTTGAAAAACTTGTGAGTACATATGCAACGTGCACACTTCATACAGAGATTGATGAATTTCGTAGAAGACTTAACACGGCTCTTGAAAGAGTTAAAATATTGTTTTTAATCTTCACTATTTTTTTAAAAATCATAATTTTTTTTTGTTAAATAAGATATTGGATTGATTTTTATTTTTATATTGACCGGCGATTCTAGCATTGGACATAAAAGAAAATATAAATTTTGACGTAAGCATAACATTTTGCTTCCAAATTTTCATTATTTAATGTTGAAATAACTTATTATAGGGAAATAGAAATTAAAAAAAATCTTAGAATGGTAGTTTCTTTTCTTTCAAAAGCCGAATTATTTATATTCATATAATTGTCCGAAAATATCTAAAAAATTGTAACATGGTAATGACAGATACATCTTCATTAAATCAGGCATATGCATATTTAGAAGGCAAATCTAGATACACTTGTCATTTGCCATCAGTCTCATGAATCGGCATAATTAATTTTGGAGAGCTGGGGCCTTAAAATTTGTATTTTAATGTTAATTTAAAAAATATTTTCTGGTGTGGTTCATTCCAAAGGAATAAAGCATGCTCTGTCTGGAAGAAAAAATGTATAAAATAAAATTTCTTTTCATATTCTAACGACAATTCCATTGAGAAGATGTAGAAACCATAAAATATAGATTTGTCATTCAGAAAATCATAAAAGGAATAATAGAAGTAACAGTTTACAGCAAAAAACAAAGCGTTCTGAACTTTTCATTACTCACATGCACGCAATCAAACCATTTGTAATAGTTATAGTAAAAAAGACAGAATAAAATAATAGATGGTCTAGTATATACCAATAGATTAATTATTTATTGAAACAGAAATGCTGAAAAATGATTTGCCGTTTTACGGATTTTGAAGCTGATATTGAAGGAAAACTTTCCTCTTTGCTGTAATGATTGTGGTTGTTACTAAGTTATATACATTTCGATTAACTATTTGTTATTAAATTGAAGTACTAGTAAATGTATCCAACTTTCATCAATAATTTAAAAAAAATAAAAATCGAGAATTAGACGTCCTAAAAATTTTGGTTTTGTAAAGTAATTATTTTTTGTTTTAGAAAGTAAATTCATCAAAATAATTCAGGTTTTAATTCAAAAATGAACTTTAAAGCTCAGAAATGTTGGAAGGCTAGAGATCGTATGGCATCATAACCAATCTTATGGACATTTGTAATAAATAAATTTCAAAAGTGATTGGTAAAGTAATTCGGTAAAAAAGTAAAGGCGGTTTGATGCACCAAATTTAGAAAGTAATTCTTTTTTATTTCTAAAAAGTGAATTCAACAAAATAATTCAGGTTTTTTGTTCAAAATTGATTGGTAAAGTAGATAGTTTCATGTACCAAATTTACATTGTAATTCTTTTTTAGTTCTAAAAAGTAAATTCAACAAACTAATTCCGGTTTAGTGTTAAAGTGAATTGATAAAGTATGCGGTTTCACGCACCAAATCACAACGTAATCGTTTTTAGTTCTAAAATTAAATTCATCAAAGTAATTCAGGTTTTGCGTTCAAAAGTGATTGGTAAAGTAGACGGTTTCCTGCACCAAATTTACAAAGTAATTCTTTTTTGGTATATAAAATAATTAGTATGGTAACAGGTTTGAAATATTCAAATATAATTTAGTATAGTAAACAAGAATAATTTTCAAAAAATATGAATATTTTAATATATTTTCGTATAACAATTTGTTTCATTTGTTGTCGAACTATGTTTTATAAACCGAAAAATTATTTGCTTTAGCTACTTTTTTTATATATTAGAAAGTAGTTGACATAAAAATTTGTTAGCTCTTTCAATTCTGAAGCACCCGAACAGCCTCTTCAAGCAAAGTATGATCTCAAAAAATTCCAAATAATACGAATGAAAGATGGGCTTTAGTGTATTAATATTATTAAACGCATTGATTGAATTCACATGGGGTTCAGTTTGCTTATTAGAATAATGTTTTTTGATAAAAAGTATAATCAAACCCGTAAAGTCAACGTTAACCATCGTTTAGCAGAGTCCTCAGATTTCTTAAGAATACGAAATATAATCTTTTGTCTTTGAACAGAAACTACACCGGATTTCAGTATTTTGAGTTACTAGGGTTACAAGACATTTGAGGTACAACGCAAGGCTTAAGAATCAAATGATTAATTGCTAATAATAAAAGGTAAATTACAATGGCAAAGGCTTGGAACCGGTGAGAGTAATTTGAGTACTGCCTCTTTTTTTGCATAGTGTTTAGTAGTTTATACTAAAAGCGTTGTTTTACATACTAAAAAGTAATTTGTATAACGCTGCATAATGCAAAGAATTTGGAAATATAATAAGTTTTGCATACTAAAAGTAGAGTGGGAATCTGAATGTTGTCTATTTGTCTTAGAAATTTAATAAATAATTTATTTTTTGTATCAAAAAGCAATTTGTATATATGTATGTTATTCGAAAATAATTTCATCAAATATTTACTAATTATTGGTTTATAATATTTAAAAGAAATGTCATAAACTAAAAAATCTTAATAACAAGTCAAAAAATAATACTACAACGAATTTACTCACCTGCCGGAATGATGCGCGCGACGCACGGCTCTTTCTGCACTCCGACCACATTCTGTCCCCAGCACAGCACAGCACCAAATTCCAGCATTGTCCTTGGAGTGAAGGTCAAGACACTGCGGGTTCCTTTACTGGTGAAATTGTGTAACTCCACGTTTTCTACGGAATTGTTGAGGGCCCAGCGGAATGAGACTTCTCTTGGATCAGCCTCAACTTCACAGGTGATGTTGACGTCCTCTCCTCTTGCCACTCCGTAGAGATTCTTTTGACTCGCTTTGCAAGTAGGAGCGTCTGAAATAATTGAGTTTATAACTGTTATTTTCTGTAAGATAAAAGATAGATTTGTTTATTTGTTTTACTTAATGGAATACGGGATGTGTCTCATTAAGAAAATTCTTTGTAATATGATAAAGTTCAAAGATTGGATGCTAATTATAAATTGAATTAATCATCCTAAAAATGACCAAATTACTGTCGAGTTAAGACTGGAGAAACTAAAGGCACTAGATTCAGCATGCAGATATTTATGGAAAAATAAGTGTTACTATGAAAGAATCCTTCAAATTTTAATAGGTCTTAAATCAGAGTTTGAAGGTTACAATATAACAACCATTCGGGTCAAATGAATGCACAAAAACCAATTTTGTACCACTTTAGATTTCAATTTCAGATTCTTATATATTCAAATTTTCAAACATTTAGTAATTTCTCCGGTTTTAATGATTTACAGTAATATTTTTAAGTAACATTTACAGCTATATTATTAATTGTTTTTGCCACGTTTATACACTACGGTATTGACACGGCATCGTAGTGGCTTATTTTCAATTAGATGAACGCCTTGTCCTAGCGTTTGCTCGGACTTTGAGCATCTGGACCAGCAGGACACTACGGTATTGACACGGCATCGTAGTGGCTTATTTTCAATTAGATGAACGCCTTGTCCTAGCTTTTGCTCGGACTTTGAGCATCTGGACCAGCAGGGAACCGATGCAGGCAGACCGATTACAATGATGTCCTTCATCTAGTTACCAACCATTTTGCAAACGCACAAACTGTATGCTTTATAAAATATGTGACGGTTCTTTCAGCTCACGCAATGATACATCTCTCTTTGTCATAAAGTGATGGTCGATCTCTTGATAACAACTTCCCACTTTGCCACGAGGCGACTGACAAGCACTAGAGTGATTTCATTAAGCAAACCAAGCCTCTGCAAACATTCACAGTACATTGAGAATCTATGCGTATATAAATATTCATCATCATCTGCATAACAATAGAGAGCGATGAATGTATAACCTTCTAGAATTAATGATAGATTTCTATCTCAGCGATTCCAGCCTTATCGTCCATGGCTGATCATGTGCGTATACCCCCTCTACTTATAAACAACTGCCAGGATGCTGAGTATTCTACTCCGTCGCGTACACGAAGTTTTTCAATCTTGTGCACGAATTCCCATAGGCCAGTTCGCCAAACTTTCTTGAGTTGTATGGTGGTTAGGTTGTTTGCGTTATAGTTACCTATAACGATATGAGGTGTATCGTTATAGGCAACTATATTTGCAGATGTTTGCTTCTTTTATAAATTGATGAATTTTCTTAATATTGGAGGAATGTCCCTATGTATAACTGCGTAAATTAAATATTTATTATAGCGTTTAACTTCCCGGAGTACTTTCTAATAACAATTGACTGAATCCAAATGTGATGTAGTACCCTCATAAATATTAGAATATTATTAATACTTTTTCAAGTACAATTGGTCATACCCCTTCAGATGTAGACTACTTCATTACGATTAATTTTGCAGATTTTATATTCGCTGTGATTCTGCTTCATTAATATTGTTTACAAACTCAGATATCTGACAATTATAAGTTATAATAAATTTTAATATACATTTTCACCGATTTATTAAAATGAAAAATCAACCGAAAATAAATCAAATGCGTTGAAATGTGAAAATAAATTTATCATTTTATTAAAAAGGGAGTTTCAGAATGCGTACTGACTAAAGCCTTAAATTTTTGGATCCCTCTCTTCCACTTGAATACATATTTGTGTTGGAGTTATCTTTACGATAACTAAGAGAAAATCTTTTAAAAGTAATGTATAGATAGAATCAAACCTAAAACTTTATAATGCCCTTACATATATGATTAAGAATTTGAATCTATTTTGCATGCATCGGTTAAAAATTTCATAAATTTCATACCCTGAAATTTAGCTTAAATGATGAAATCTCGATGAGAACGCGAAATATTGTTTAAAAAAGTAATATTGACAGAGGAAAGTGTGATTAATTTTCATCTTTACAAAACAATGAAAGAGAAACTTTGACGATCCTTCCAGTGGCTCATTTGTTGATCGACTCTTTTCTTTCCCCATAAGTCAGGAATATATTTATTAGCTTGTGTTGAGTCAATAAGGGAAAGGAAATGAAGCTATGAACAGAAGAAATAATCCACCGGTTGACTAGTGAACTAAAGCATGACATTCTGCCTGAGGAACAATAAAAGAAATTACGTGCTTTATGTGCTCTTATTTAGCATTATTGAAAAACTAATAAATTAATATGTTTCACAACGAAATTTTCATTGCAATCGGATTGGTTGGTTAACACAGGTAATAATGTTTCAGTTCAAAATGAAACAAATATGTTTGGCATTTTATTGTAAAATGAAGAAGTGCTATCTTTTGGATCAACAGAAAAAGTACCACTTTCTTTTTTACAATGAGCTTTGATTTTAGGACTTTAATAAATATACTATACAGACCTCTGTGTAATTTTTAAATCCTTGGATTTCTTCTCTGAAGAAGCAAAATTATAATACTTTTATAGAATGAAATCTCTAACAGATCGGACAAGAAGAAAAAATGTCAAAAATCTAGTTCTTTACATACTTTAAATTCGTAATGATACACAATATGCGTGTTTATGTGTCCGGTAATTATAATGCAATGCAATTTATTATTTTATTGTAAATAATTTATTCTAATGACAATGAAGCATGTTTACTGTAACAAATGGGGATATATATATATATATATATATATATATAATCATGATAATTAATTATCCTTTAATTTTGTTCATGAAATTGTCGCACTTCTTACTCCGATATATCATATCTATTTTACATAAATGATTATTGCAATGCATTCAACAAATTATTTTGGCAATGCTGATATAATTCAATTTACTCCATCTGAACTTTAGCCAGTTCAAAAACACACGATTTCTTATTTTCCATTTCGATTGAGAAGTTTTTCTTTTTGAAATATACTGCAAACAGGAAGTTTAGAGATACATAATCATGAGCATACCGTATTTCACAATATTGTGTGATATATGATTCAGTATTCAAAAATATCATACAAATTTATGAATACTGCTTAATATCGTACACTATAAATCGATATATGTGTTAGAACAAAAATAAAAAGTATATTTATCCATTCTTTTTCAAATCTGAGCCAGAAACGGACCAGTTTGCTCATGTAATAGAAGAAATTATCAGTTTTTCCTAATAGTTAAAATGAAATTTTATAGCAATGATGTCACTAATCTGTTGGACTCGAGTGGTAAAGATCGATCAATCTTTGAGTTGTATAGATATGTTAGCAAATAACTAATAGAGAATCTCACGCTCGTACCCTTGGTCCATTCCAAAAACCAAATGAGCTTGTTATGTGACCTATACGCTTGTTATGTGACCTTGGCTCACACAGCCTTTTTCACGCGATGGACTTCATTCATACATATCATTCACTCATTCACAGAACGTAATTTAGACCTACATCAGAGAACGATCACCTCTGATCCAGTACCCTCAGTGGCATTGTTTCGACTTTTAGGACTTTATGGCTACGACAGATTTATACGTGCACCAGCCACCATGTACACAGAGAGCCTCACAGAAGTGTTATTCTATCACCGAAAGATTTTTTTTGATTTTATGAGGTTACCGACATCGAAATAATTTCGTTTTGGAATGATATTTTTATATGAATTATTTATTATATATTCACATTAAAACTATATTTATTATTGTATATGTTTCTTAAAAGCTATTTTTTTTTGTAATTCCTTACCCTTAATTTATCAAACTTTGAATGTATTTTCATGCAAAATATCAATCATATATATGTCAAAACTATTCGAAAGATACTGAATGATAAATACTTTCAGGAAAGTAAAGATGGGAATAGTTTCTTTCCACTCCATTCCCTCCTGTCATTTATTTGCAAACATGTAGTTACAGCTGCTTCCACCATTTCGAAAGATATGCGTTGTTTATAAATATAAATTGATGTTTATTCAATATTTTCAACAAATAAATTAGTGACTGCATAAATTAAAATCCCTTTCAACAACAACATATTTAGAATACTCAAATAAATAAGAATGGTTAAATACTTTTGGTGAGTCCAGAAAAGTTATTCCTGGTGAAAATGACTTGATCTCTAGGGCATTTTATCTTTAAAGATGTATATACACTCCAGAATGTAAGAAGGGAATTTAAGACATTTATTAAGAAAGTACATTTCAGATTTTCTGAAGCTTGGATATAATGTTACTACGTTATGTTTTAAGATTTATTTACAAATGTATTATCGAAGTTAAATTAATTAAAAAAGCAGTAAATATAATTACGAAAACAGAATATTTTACCGTTTTATTTATTTAATGTGATTTACATTCAATTATTTATTAACATTATGTAGCATTCATAATGTTTATCTAATAAAACTTAAAAATAAAATGAACACAAACACAGACATTAAATAAAAGTTTAGTCTTCATTTTAAATCTTTCTTTTAAAAATTGTTTTCCATTTAATTATGAATCATTTCCAAGAATTATAGAAAATTTCACATATATAGCTTATTTCAACTAATATTTAATTTCATAGACATTTTATGTTGAATTATTGCCTTGCAAAATGTGTAAAAGTTTGTGTCCTTGTATTTAGTTATTTTTGCATAAGCTTAAGTGATATTTTCTCCATCATGAAATACATTGATTTTTTTTTATTCACTTTACAACAAAAAACTTAATAAAATGAAGATTAGAATTAAAATTAGATAACTGTATATTGAAGTTTTTGGTAATAACTAGAACTAATGTCCCTTTTGAATTCTTAATTCATAACATTCTATTCCCGAGGAAATTCTTTGCTATCAGTCTACAATTACCAGCATTAAATTAGAATTAAAATGTTTTAAGAGATTTCAGATTTCATTTGATTCCATTTTTGGTTGTCACTCATTGTGATTGAAATGAGAAATATTCTTTTTTATATAATTTTGAAATTATTTCACAATAACAAATTGGAAAGATTTCAGTAATTTTCAGCCTACTATTCTGCTATTTTGATACTATACTTCTATTCAATAATCATCACAAAATCATAACAAATCTCAAATATTCTATGAGAGGAATATCACATATTTTCTGTCATGAAACCAACCTCAATGTTAATCTTTCTGCGGCACGCCCAAATGAAATGAAAGGAAGAGAGAGAAAAATTCTCGCCAAATTTAAGTGAATAAAGTCAAAAATTGTATGTTTGTAGTGAATTTAATGTGAACTTCCAGATATGAATTTATATTTGAATTTTAAATTCATATATGTAAATATTTCTTATCTGCTCTTAAAAATATAAATAAATTTGTGTTGTGAAATAAAGTATAATCAATGGTGTCAAATGTCCACGATATTTTCTTTCACAGTTCCATTGACCAGCATGGCCAGATCTACTTTTTGGGCGAAATAATAATAATAAAAAAAATCTAACTATCCAAACGTGCACTTTTTTCCTACTCTAAGCGAACATACACAGTAAAATGGAAACAAATGCTTATGTGTAATTTTTGGGCAAGATTTTAAATAAATACTGTTTTATCTATCCTTGCTGCAACGGAAATTAAAAGAGAACATTACGAAAAATCGAAACTAATTTGTACTAATACATGAAAAATGCCCCTATATACAAGGATAAGACAAAAGTAAAGGAAATTTTGCAGTTTCTATTTCCAGGTTTTGGTTACACTGCTAGTATCCAACGTTGAATTAGTGTAGTTGGCAATACTTCTATACAACATGTCACGCTTATTCCAGCGTTAGTCGTTAGAGTATAGCAGACCGTTAAATATGGCAACTACATTGTAGATATGTATCAAGGAGGAAACGTGGGCAATGATTTGCTTTTTGCGGAAGGTGGAAACATGTGGAAATTATTCGTCGAATGCAAGTGCAGTATGATGACAGTTGTTTATTACGAAGCGTTCACCATCAGTTGGTAATATTATACTAACAATATTCTAGGACATGGAAGGTGTGGTAGCCATTCTTTTCGCCATAAAAGGTGTAACTAGGAGCAATGAGAACTATTGTGATGTGTTGCGAACTAACTTAAAAACTGCAATCAGATCCAAACATCGTGAAAAACTACGGAAAGGTATCATCCTGCACCAAGATAAAGCTCGTTCACATTCTGCCCAACAAACGGCCGAAACAGTAAAAGAGTTGGGATTGCAGGTGCTGGAACACCTTCCATACAGTCCGGACCTCGTTACAAGCGATTTTCATATGTTTGGACCATTGAAGAGAGTGCTATGGGGAAGAAGATTTGCAACCGATGAAGAAATCATTGATGCGGTGCAAAATTAGTTACGAATACGACTGAATAAAAAAACTTTAGGAAAAGTGAGTTGACGTACCGGGTGAAAAATAATGTATGTTTCAGTTTTCTGTCTATAGAATAAAAGGTCCCTTTACTGTTTACTTCCACTTATATTTGGGTAACGTTATAACGGCCTCGTTGTTGCCCAAAGACTTCTTCCGAAAACTTCATACAGCTTGCTCAATTCATCCGTGGCTTGCATTTAGATGAACATTATCAAATTAGAAGGATGATGTTGTTAATTGAAACGATATTTCGCTCATCAGATTTCTGCTCGAGAACTGCTGATGTTTTTAATTTCCTACATGCAATTTTGAGAATATTGTCTCAAATCTGGCATAATTCGACTTCGAAACGGGATTTAAATATCCAGGCTTGCTGTTATTCTATAAAGAATTCTATCTGAATCAAAGCAGAATTGAGATATTTAAACAATTTCTTAATGCAGCTCAATTATAATTGTTAACAGAATTAGTCCATTACCTTTTTGATCAGGGTGGAGTTAAAGATTCTTTTTATCATATTAGAATATTTCATTCCATTTCAAAAATCTTTACTGAACAGACATCACTGAATGGCAATTACTGTCCTCTTTGCTTCAATTAATGGAGAAACAACTTAATAGGTTAGACGCATAGAATAATTTAAAATTACAGTCCGGTTTAAATGTACTCTACTGAATGAATGACATTTACTAAATGCGTAATTAAATGTTAGATTTCAATTATTCAGTGGAACCTGGAATGTTATTCTCTTTAAAGCACTGCACTTTAAATAATTTATTTGGCGACATGCGGTTACTAAAGTGGAAAGGTTGAATCCCGTTGAGTCTCTTGCACTCTATATTTGATGCGCTGTTATTTCAATGAGTTCCTTCCTTTCAAGAAGTGAGATAAGTTCTAAATTAATTTTTTTTTCAGTCGAAAGTTTTATAAATATTTAATATTCTTATTTGATAAAACCTACTTTATTATTAAGGGTCTTAACAATAAAGGTTCCCAAAGAAAAAAAAATAGATTTCAAGACCTTTAAAATTTTGATGCTGAATTTACAAGTCAGATAAATTGAAACATATGCATTTATGGATTAAATAAATCAAAAACTCTTAAAAACAATATGATTACATATTGTTATACTTATCTATATTCTTAGATACATTTATAAATAGAAAGCATATGTTTATATTCTTGTTTCTTATGGCACTTGCCACGGACAAGCCCGTTGTTCAAAGACAGCCGATTTAAGCGTAAAAGGGAGAGCTTCTTGTTTTTATCGTAGAGCCAACTTGGGCCAAGAGTACGAATTGACTACTCACGCATCACTCATTCGCTTGCACAACCCCTTTTTACAGGAGGGCACATTCACACATCTCACAGGTAGAACAACCATACCCAAAGCGGGACTCGAACCCAGGACGTCCAGATCACGGAGAAGACGTGCTATCCCTATGCCAGGACATATGTTGCGTATGTTGCATGTTTTAATTAGATACCGTTGTAATAATGCTTTTATTATGTAATTTTGAGAAATAATATAAACACCTCTAGTTTCCGTCTAATATTCCATGATGAATAATATTGTAAAATGTTATATGAACTTGTTCTATATAAAATATTAATAAAGCATATCACATAATATGCCTCCATATTTCAAAAAAGGAACATTTATAAATTGCCATATACTTTTATGTCTTTAAAACAATATTGTAGATTATCGTATAATATAATACTATATATCATGCTGTAAAACAGTGTCATACAATATTGCACAGTAGTGATTAATATTGTGAAATATCTTTATTACTGTGTAGCACAGAATTGATTGAACACAGTATCAATACTGAATACTGTTTTGATTAAAAATTAATTATGATGTCTATTATGTCTTAAATTGCGCTATTATGTCTTAAAAGCAATATTGTAGAACATCGTATAATATTATACTATATATCATGCTATAAAACAGCGTCATAAAGTATTATACAATAAAGATTAATATTGTGAAATAACTCTATCAGTGTGTAGCACCGAATTGATTGAACACTGCATCAATATTGAACACTGCATTGATTGAAAAAGTATAGTTTGTCTATTATGTATTAAAAAAACAGTATTGCAGAACATCATATATTATTATACTATATATAATGTTATAAAACATCATCATAAAATATTGTACAATAATGATTAATATTGGGAAATAACTTTATTACTCTGTAGCACCGAATTGATTGAATACTGTATTAATACTGAATACTGTATTGATTGAAAAACGTATAATACTTTATAAGATTGTACACCTGTATGAATTTCTTTTATCGAAACTCTAAAAATAAAGTAAATTTGTTTGATTTGTTAAGAGTTCAATGGCATGAGAGCAATATTGTTGAATAAATTAGAAATTAGAATTATAATGCAATGCAAGGCAACTCTTCTACAATATAAATGTAATTTAAGATAACTGTTCGGAGTCATTGTCCTTCAGATATTTATCGTACATTGTACTATTGAAACAATTTCCGATAAACCACTTACATCTGACTTCCAATAACAGCTCGAGGCTCTGTCCCTGCCCCTCAGTATTAGCAGCCAAACACTTATAATTCCCGCGATGTTCCTTCCGAACTTTCTGCAACACCAGTGATTGGTTGGAGATGATTACACCCGCAGAAGAATTCCCATAAAACGGAACACCCTCGAAGAACCAGGTCAGCTCCGAGACAGGTGGGTTGGCTTTAATCACGCACTCCAAATACACATCGTTTCCCTCCTTGATGGTGGAGTACTTGATGTTAGCTCCCAGTTGAAGCGAAACTTCTGGAGCAACTGCAAAAGAAATAAGATTCCGGGGTTATTATCATACATTTAAATGTTTAGTTCTTCCCTAAAGAGAATCGGATGACTGTGGATTTGCAAAGTTACGTCGCAGTGGCTGTGTTCTGAGGGGGGGGGGGGCTATTTTTAGTTCTTTGCTGTTCCATTACTCATGAAATTTGATGGGATTTATTTATTTTTATTGTCAAGCAAAAATATCCCTGCTTAGGAAGGAGTAAGGAAAATGGAAATCGTTTGGTGCTGCATATAATGGCAGATTAAAATCGTTTATTCAGCTCAGATTCACTGCTATGAAGTAATTATTTGTAGGTTATTTGCAAAATTAAGATATTGGAAGATTGTTCTAATTGTTCTAAAAGAATGTGAGAATTTAAAATTTTTGGAAATAATTTATAGAAAAAAAAGTTCCAGATATTTGTAGGAAATTTTTAAAAAAATGAAAATTTTTTTATTTGTATTTTGAGTTGAGAATTTGGAAATGATAGTATTCCTTCAGTATATTATATTGTTATAAGTTTGGAAAAGCGACTAAACAAACTGTAAACCTTGACCCAAATACACCTAGATATTTTGCGTCTGTAGATACATAAGAGATTCTTACCCACGAATACATTAACCAATAAAATAATTATGCATTAAAGAAAATATCTCAGTCAGATATTATTACATATTAATCAAAAATTAATAAATAAAATCAACTTTTGAGTGCTAATCTTTGTTTCCTATTTTCATTCTCATCTCTTATTGCAACTTTTATTTTCTACTGTATATACACACTTTTAGATTCTTAAAATATAATTAGGTAGTGTAGTTATCAAGACACTTTCCTGTTATAGAATGCATTAGAATCTTTCATGATTTTAATTTGTGAATATATAAAACTTGAAATGGAAAACGAAACTTATCCTTTTGTCATAAGTATGTTCTTATTTTTCGATGAGAACGAAAAATTCCATTCTGTTTATATGGAGAATGTCATTCTAAGATATGATTATCTTAAACGATTATTATTATTAGTGAACGCATGATAATATGCATATGTTTAGATTTGTTCTACCAAATTTAATGTTTGAATCAAAAGTTTTGAAACATTCTATACTTTCTTTTTTAATAATTCTTTTATTGAATGATCTAGATTCACCCTAGATAATTAAACTGAAATGGTGTTATTCAAAAGTATATCTAAAAATTAAAAAATAAAGTACACATTTTTGTATTTTAACTTTTAATTAAAAAAATATCGCACCATTTAAGAAGCATTATAATATTTCAATTAAAAAATTAAAAAATAATAATAAATGTTAGAGTTTGCATTGGCATATGAAAAGTGTCCACATCACAAATAACCTTCTTGTGACAGTCGCATGTATACCTTGTCAATGAACAGAAGTGGGAAAAAAGAAATATGCATTTATTTGAAAATTTCGCGAATTTATCTTAAATAAAAGTATTAAAAAAACATTTGCAGTAAATGATTATGATATCCACGTAAACTGTTGTATTTTATCATTCAACATTTGACTATTCGACGATTATAGAAAATCTCAAAATTTGGACAGTATACAGCTGCGCTTATTATCTTAAGATAAATTATTTAACTAGTTATAAAAGTACTGTGAATGAGGTTGTGGGGCCCTTACGGTAGCATTTCGAACTATCAAAATTGACAGGGGCGCTATACTAATAGCCTTCATATATTGAGCAATATTGTATGATATTATACAATATTTACTTGTATAATAATGTTGAATATTAAATGATATAATATTGTACAATAATGTTGAATATTTAATTATATAAAATCGTACAATAATGTTGAATATTAAATGATATAATATTGTACAATAATGTTGAATATTTAATTATATAAAATCGTACAATAATGTTGAATATTAAATGATATAATATCGTACAATATTATACAATAATCTTGAATATTAAATAATATAATATTGTATACAATATTGTGCAGTAATGTTGAATTTTAAAGGATATAATGTCGCACAATGTTGTACAATAATGTTGAATAATAAATGATATAATATCGCATAATATTGTACAATAATGTTCAATATCAAATGATATAATATCACACAATATTGTACAATAATGTTGAATATTAAATGATATATTATCGCACAATATTGTATTTTATTACGCACCAGGATGTATCATCAGGATATTCTATCACATGCAAATTTAGTTATTTAAGCTTATGCTTGCTTCTTCAACTAATTCTGAACAGATTCGGCAATCATACTTCGATTTTTATGTAGTATTAGGAATAATCGAATCGACACATTTTTCAAAAATTACACCCTCTTCATTTTTATTATCAATACTTATAATAAAGCTCAATGTGTGTGTGTGTATGTTTGTGTGCGTTGGCGCTCTACAGGTCAGGCCATTCAACTTACAGCTACCAATTTTGGCACGTGCATACCTTAGAGGCCGACAATGTGAACCTGGGGGTTATTTTTTCGAAATTTTAATTATAATTTTATTTATTGAAAAATAAAGCGAAATTTTGGCGTGTTTCTGCTATAACTCCCGAAAATATTACCGCACAAAAAAGATTTTTACATGAAGTTAAAGATCAAAAATTTATCTTTTAAATGATACCAATGTTTTAACCTTAAAATTAAATTTCCATTTTTAATGAATTTTTAAATAAATATTTTAACTATATTTTTCAACATTTGTTTTCGTACAAAATAAAAAAAAAATTAAGCTGCACAAGCACGTTTCGCATTCATGGGAAAAAATTAGCTTTTATGAAAGTGTTGCCATCACATTGATTAAAGCTCCAATTACAAATAAATTAAATCTTTTTGGAAATGAAATCTGCCAAAATATAATTTTCGGCACGTATCTGTAGGAAATGAAACAAATATGAAATATTATTTTTTCTGAAAAATAAATTCAAGAAAAATTATTTTATGATCTTTTACACTCTCTATATTATTAATCTAATAAATCAGTTTTACTTTAAGGCAAGTTTTGTTTAATATGAACAGGACATCCATTCAAATCAGGGCCACACAGCTAATTTGTAAACCTTTAGTAAGACACAGATCTGCTAAAATGGTCTAAATGGAAAATGATTATATTTTATGTAACTTGATTCAATAAATGCTCTAATAAATAACGAATTTTTGATTTTACATAAAGCTTCTGCTGTGGTAATCACGATTAACAAAATGTTCTTGAAACACTAATATTTTAAATAAAAAGACTTAATTTCTAACCAACTAAATCAATCACTTAAACTGACTGATTAATGAAAATGTGAATATCACTATTCAATAAAAAATGGAAAATTTCAGATTTTTCATCGATCGTTTCAAAGAAAATACGCCAATCAGCGCGCAGATTTCTCAAGATTAATTGGCCTAATATTATGAAAATGTTGAGTTTTTATAAATGTTTAACATTCAAAACTTCATAAATAAATCTTAGTTGATCGTGGAAAATAGAAACATTCACTCATTTGTTTAAAATCTGGTGTGTCCAGAATATTTCTCAGAATATGGTACCTTACTGCATTAAATTTAGACTTCGTAATTTTTGAAATATATTGATAGGCCGGAACAAAATATTATTATTGATTTCATTTCAATCCTTTTGAAAGCAAAACTAAAAACTGAATTTTATGCTGAATCTCAGAAATTTTTGTTGAATTATTGTTTGAGATATTACATAAATTATGAAAAATATTTTGTAGTTAACATAAGATTTAAATACCTAGCGATTCCGTTTGCAATACTCACATTCAATAATAATAATAATTAATTAATAACAATAAAGATGATAAATAAAATAAAACGTCTGGTTTTATTAAAAAATATCTTAATATTAATTGCAATTTCATCATTTACATTTTAAATTAAAGTTGAAGTTTTACCGGAAATGACAACAAATTAGCAAAATATATATAGTAAAGTATAAGTTTGGTATGACTATCAAAATTTGAAGATTAAAAATGTTTTGTTTGAGAATCTATTGAGAGACCAGTTACTTAAAATATTTAATTGAAAATTGTAGCGAGTGGTAATACTGGCGAACCGGCTGGTCGCCAAAGGCGGCTAGTTTAAAATAAAACAAAGCTGTAAAGTGGGAAATAAATATTTTCATGAAAATCAAAAATAAACTGAATACTTTACCAGCAAAACTAAATTTCCAAGGTATATCTTTCAAGTTTTTAAATTTATAAAAGCATACATTTAAATACAATCTAAGAATTTTGCGATATTCATATACATACAATGAATGTTCAGTATCCATGTATCTTGCATATCACTATGAGGTAACGCTGGGTTTTCAGCTTTACAAATAACAACTTTCCCATTATCGTCAATGCCAGGACTTAAGTGGATGCTGCTGTGGGTCACGTTTTGTGTGGTGAAAGATGAATGTTTTTCGTTCTGTATCAACTTGTTGTCCATCCACCATGCAATTTTGGCATGTGGTCGGGATCCGGAAGTCTGACAATCCAATCTTAAGTCATCTCCCACTTTGAGAGGTTTTGGTTCTGTGGTTATACTCACATAGAGAGGTTTCACTGGAAGAAAGCAAATTTGTTTTTTTAATATTTTATGACAGGATGCTAAAAGTATGATAAAGTTAATAAAAGAAAGACCAATGAACTCATATTATTAAAATAGAATAAATTATCAATCAAACGAGAACAATACTCAAATTTATTGGAACAAATACATAAATCAGCACGAAAATTTTTATAAAAGAAAATTTTATTGATGGCAATTTTAGATTTTATTTAGGACCCAGTAAACAATATATTTCTGTACTGTTCATATAAGCTTTCGGAAACGCTCCACTCTTTTGTGCATGTATCAGGATGCTTTTATTTGGTCAAAATAAGGGTGAGAGGAAAGTTGAAAAGCACAGATGTTTACATTTAATTACAAGGTGAATTCGGATTATTCGCGCCGTTTAGGAAAACCGTAAAAACTGTGGATGAATAATAATCTTGTAAGAAAAAGATATTGATCCTGAATAGAATAATTTTTACCAACTGTAAGGCTTTAGAACACTAAGTTATGATGAATAAGTGGAAGTTTTCTGTTCTTAAAATTTGATAATTAACGTTTTGACAAAATAATAATGATTTTTGTTATCTTACAACACTTTTTTTTTATTTGTTAGTGAGTTTTTCTGATAATATTTTGAAATTAACGGTAGATAACCTCGCTCACATTTAATGTTATAATATAAAATATATGATTCTGTGTGTCACTCCTGAAAGCTATTTTGCCACTTCAACCGTCTGTATAGCAATGAATACACAATTTTGAGCGAAAATAAAACAGTACTATCAGAAACGATACGACACTTGCACAAAGGTGGGGAAAATTAAGAAAAAAAAAGTACAGAAACAAATAGTAGTTACGGGTAGATGGTTCACTTTTCCCCTCTTTCTCACATTCCTACTGGTTATATTTTTAGAAATCAGAATTCTAATTGAATATTTTTACAAAAATGTGGGATACTCAACCATCGATAATAGAGAATTCGTGGTATATATAACTGAATATGGAATTTATTGAATTAGCTTTTTAGTATTGTGGAAATTGCTTGCGTCATTGAATAAGATATTCTTGGTTGTTTTTTAATATACAACAAATTTCATTTATTTATTTATTGAATACAGCATTCTATAAAGGATTTTATTGTTTGTTTAAAGCATAAGATTTGATTTTTGTTGATGTAAAAGAAAAAGTTGATGTTGGTGCACTTAGCCATATTGGAAACATTCTCATGCGTATTGCCACTTATGGTGAGAAAGCGTAAAAGAAAGGGAAATGACGTATGAAAGGGAAATGACGCAAATGAGCGAACATGTTTGGATAATACCGGAGAAGAACAGTTTTAGTTATAATTGGAAATTCTTATGCTTTATTAAAAAATGCTCATTATACAAAATAGCTTATTATTCGAAGGCATATAGCTGTAATTTCTAAAGGGATGTATTTATATGTTTCTAAAAATCTCCACTGCATGTTATTGTGGGAGTATTTTACTGTTTCTAGATTTATGGTAGAAAAATTTAAGAAATATATTGTAATAATTTCAGATTATAAAATATAAATATATCAAACATTTCCCATTTTATTACAATTATAGTCTATCTATGTCCATGTATTTTCTCCTACAACATACCTTCCAGAAATATACCATGATAATTTCGTTTTAAAAATATGGAAAAATAAAATATTGCGCATTTTATTATAATTATAGCCTATTTATTTAATGGTAAAATATTTTTCTGAAAGGAGGCATAGATTTAAAGAAACAATTCTGAAAATTCAAACACATTTTTAATACTAAAAGTACTTTTATCTGATGCTTTTACATTGAAAATAATAATAAGGAAGAACAGATTAAAATATTTTCCTATATTTACCTTTTTGACAACCAATGCTATGATATAATGGAATAAACTGTGTTGAATATTTTGGTTTTCTTTCCACATTATTACACTTTTAGTGTTCCTTACATTATTATTTAATAAAGAACATCACTTTATTTAATTACAATGTCTTACTCAACTCAACTAATTTTTTCTTGCTGTTTGATATTTTCCCACTGAATTATGGGATTTCTGAAAGAACTTTTCCATCTTAGCAATTTAATTAAAGCAGTTGTTTCGGTAAAAACTAGGTTAATGTACCTTTTCGAAAAATGCATTTCGCCTTGAGCTTGATGTAATATTCAAAGCTTAAAAATGTGTTTTTACTTTGGACAAAACTTTGAGAGTTCTAAAGACTCATTAGCATAATATACATTTGGATATTCTTACGTGCTCTTTTCTTTTTAAAATGAAATTGAAGTGGATGGGAGAGTAAAATACTTTTGTCAATAATTTTGAAGTAACATGGAGCTTCTGTATATATATTTTAAAGAAGATTAATTTAAAAGCACTTAATTATTAATCATATCGTTAAATTTGTTGCATTCCTGTAATGGTACATTCCTGTTGTTGCAATTATTGTTATTGGAAGTGAACTTAGAAGCTATGTAGTAGTAGATATTTTTAAATGTACCTCCAATTACGATCTTTAATATTTATGTTGTTACGTCAGTAATTAATTCCGTCTGCTTACTGTAAGGCCTTGAAGTGGCAAATTTAAAGAAACGATTAGTTTTGAACCAGAATGTAAGCAAGCAGTATCGCTTACGCGCAAATACATCTTTCCCCTAAAGCCATGGAAAAAGTTTTATAATAACCTCTCCAAAATTCGATCAATCGCTCCTTTATGGTTTAAAATCAAAATAAATTTTTATTTATTATCGAGTCTGTTTTTTATTCAATACTCAATGTGTTATTTTTCAAATATTAATTATATATGTGTATTAGGAGCAATTAAAATAGCAATAATTTTTATTTGCTAATTCAAATTTTATCCTAACTTTTTTTGAAGTGCACAGAAATTGTGCATTTTTAATAAACATTTTTGTGACCATGCTATGTATTGCTACCAAGAGTCATGTTCATTGTTTTGCTTTTATATTGCTTATCTTAGAGATAAATATGTTGATATATTAATTTTTGAAGTTTTGTAACTAGATAAAGTTAAAACAATTAAATTTTATTAGAACAATAATTCATATTTTAATTATTCATGATTTCAGAGTATCTTGCGAAATATAGTTTTTTTAAATATGATAAATATTTAGCATTTGGAAATGTATTTTTAATTCATTCAAGATATTGGTTAAATGAATTATTTATATAAGTAGTTATTAAATAAATAATTGTGCATAACAATTGTACATAACAAAAAATTGATATGAATGGAATTGATATATATACAAGAAATATCTATCAGATTTTAAAATGATATTAAAAATGGCATTGTAGCGATACTTATGCTTTGGGTTTTTATAAAAGTTTTCAACGTTTCTACTGAAGATTTAACAAAAGCCTAAAAGAAGAACTGACAGCAGATATTTTAGATCTATATATTTTAAGTAATCATGAGAATTAAAAAAATTATTTTTTATATTTCGTATTTGTTTAAAGAACATAATAAAGAAAAGTGCATAGTACTTAATCTCAAAAATAATACTTCAACCAGGAATATTGCAATAAAGAAATTCAGATAAAAAAAAGCAGGAACATTATATAAATTACAATTTATTTAAATAAAATAAATTTGTAATTTTTTAAAGATTACAAAATATAAAAATATAAAAATTAAAAATAATCGAAATTTCCAGATTAATTGAAAGAAAGTTTTTATACAGAAACATGACAATTTTTTTCACTAAAAATGAGGGAAAATAATGTATAATATAAAAAATATCGCACTGCAAAATGATCACCGTTGTTTAATCATTTATCACTAAAATGAACGGAATTACATAAATTTTGAATTAAAATGGGCGCTGTGGCGGTTTGTAACTCGGAAACATGAAAGCCGTTCGCAACTCAATAATGTAAAGTGCATTAAATAAAAGTGTTATTGTCTTCTTGCAAAGTTAAATTTTAATGTTTATTTCCGCGTTCAAGTATTTTCGTATTTTAACAATATTGTACTAGTGGGATGCGATATTTGTTTATTTTGTTCCAATAGGTGATAAATATTAATTGAAATAAATAAATATTTAAATGATGCGAAATGAACGAGATATATTTTCTTCTAAAAGTAAAGCGGCATCGCTTAAATTCAAATAAAGCAGTTAAGAAGTGCTAAAAAAACGAAATAAAATATATCAAAAGCTCGGATTTCTATGTTCACTATTGATTAAAATTTGATTAGGATCGTGTCAGTACAGCAGGGACAACCAAATTTGCTACTCCTTCCCTTCTGAAAGCATACGTAAAAATACGAATTACCAGATCACCTCCGCAACAGTAGCACAGACACGAACTATGGTTGAGTCCTAAGGGCACTTACTGGCCACGATACAACCCTTCCCGTGGAAAGTATCTATAGGAGATAGCCAACCCCCACCATTTTTGTATCCACCAGGGTGGATAGAACTAACCACCATGCAGGAAGGTTCTTATCGTCATTTCAGAGGTTCCTACATCCCCCCCCCCGGCGGGGGAGTCTAAACTATAAACTATTTGTATTCGTTTATACATCATTTCGGGAAAAGTTCTACCTGATTTGCTTTTTATCTTCAAATCCTAACTAAGGAAAGAAACGAGGTAAAGAAAGAGAGTCAAGCAATTTTCCGAATTGAATTAATATTTTATAAACATATAATAGCTATCCGTTATTATTATTTTGTTACATGATGTCAAGAACAAAATTAGTTTAGTGCATAAGGGTATGCATTGTATAAGTTAGATTTTTAGACATTGTATAAGAATAATGGTGAGAAAAAAAAGGGAAATTACGACAGAAAATTAAATAAATGTTGCTAAAATATTATGTTTAACTCCATTTAATCATCCATTAATTTTATAAAATAATAAATATTTGGGAATCAGTTTAATAGAAAATAATTCAATATGGTGTTCAATTTCAAATATGGTGTACAGCTAAATGATAATATCAATACTATTAATTCATTTTAATAAAGGTAGAAAAAATATTTGCCAGATATAGTGCATAGTAGAATGATAAATAATGATAAGTATGACTCTTTAATTAAGAAAGTATTACATACTATTTAGATCTATTCTAACGGAAGCGTTAATGGGTTGTGTCAGATTTGTATTGGACGCTTGACAAATGAGCTCTACCATGAAATCTGATCTCTTAAGTTCTAAAATCACCAGCTCATTTCTGACGAATCCTTGAGATGTTCGGAAATATGTATCATCTATCAGAGAGCCATCTTTCCACCATGTTACAATAGGAGCTGGATTGCCTGCAATAAAATTAAATACACATTATTTTTTAAATTTCTGGACATGCATTGCCGCAAATATTATCTTCTAGACTTCACTTTATTACAGAGAAGGCATATTACAGAATTTTAGAACATTCTTAAAAAAAGGGTTGAGAAAAATAAACTTCAATATATTTCAAATCAAAACTCCCTGAATTTGGATTTCGGTTAATACATTTGATATAAATTAGAATGTCGTTTAAATTTCTGGCTTGATATTAATATACAAGGTGGTTATAATTAAAGTTCCACTTTGAAATGGCCATCAAATGAAAACTACTGGACCAAATGTTATCAAACTTGGTAATAGTTTAAAGGATATCATGGGAATTTCTTTTCAGCAAAAAAAAAAAAAAAAAAAAAAAATTGCTCAAAGATTCAAAACCAGGAGGGGAATGGCACTATATGCAATACTGTTAAACAAAATAAGACATGTAGACAGCGGTTTAAAATATGTTTAATCGTTTCTGAAACGAAATGTGAGGCTATGTAAAACCGCAGTGTCTTGTAATTGGCTTACGGCAGGAAGAAGCAAATGATTTATGCAGATGCGCTTTACAAGTCATTTGGTTTTCCAGATAAAAGTGAACCTGGTTGTAGAGTCCTCATTGTTACGAATCGACAATGTCTCAAACCATGAAAGATCATGCTTTTCTCGTTAAATGCGATAGTATTGACTGACTTGCTTCGCAAAGGTATCATTCGGTAAGAGGAATAATACGCCGTGGGATATGCTAAGAGCTTTTAATAAGAATGTAGTAATGTGATTTAACTTGCTTTCAGAAAATGATAAAAGTCACATTGAACATGCTTTGTAACACATTTCAGAAACGATTAAACACATTTTAAAACACTGTCTTCATGTACTATTTTGTTTAACAATAATCCATACAGCGCCATTTCCTCCCCTGGTGGTGATTTTTTAACTGTGTTTAGGTGGAAAAGAAATTCCCATGATCTCCTTTAAATTATTACCAAATTTGATAATATATGGTCCAGTAGTTTTTCTTTTATGACCATTTCAAAGTGGAACTTTAATTAGTAACCATCCTGTATATATTAATAGAGAAAAAAACCCCTTCTATAGCTTAAATTTTTCTGTAAACTAATTGCACTAGGATAATGGCTTTTAATCTCTGCTTTTATCACAAATATATATATATATATATATATATATATATATATATATATATATA
>JAPMOR010028881.1:79549-90558 GCA_026543865.1 Argiope aurantia
GTGTGTGTGGATATACATGGTATGTATATCCAAAGAGAGAGAGAGATAGAGATAGAGATATATGTTACTTAAAAAGAACTAACATAATAAAAGTTTAGAAACCATAATAATAGTTACAAACTATAATTAGTAATTATGATTTCCTTATTTACTATTTAAAGTATTTAATTATAATGTTATATTATAAAGAATTAATAAACTTATAAGAAATGTAACATTAAAAAGTATTATCTTATAAAGCTCGTCAAAGAAATATTAACAAAACCAATTAAATTAATACTTTATTATATTAAGAATTAAATATATTTTAATTTACTCAATAATGATTTTATTATTGTTATGTAATTAAACATTGATATACCAATATTATGTAAATTTTAGATTTTTTTAGAAATTTATTTATTTGATCTCTAATCTAATTAAACTTTTTTAACTAAGCCGTCTGAGTCTCTCTTGAAATCCAGCTGCCCTAAACAGTTGCATTGTCTGAAATCAACCGTCGATTTTTTTTAAATATTTATATTCATCTAACTTAAAGAATATAGATACATTTTTCTTACTTTTTAAAATAAATTATGTAATAAGTCTGTCTATTCCTGTAATTATTTAGTAAAGTCAATGGGATTAATTTATGCGTCTGATTTATTACGTTTCAAACGAAATAATGACGACTGTAGTCAAAATGAACCAAGACTGCTTTAAATCCTGTTGTTGCTTTTTAATTAAGGAACCCCCCCCCATATAATGCTGTTTATGGACATCAAGAGGAATAGGATTTGAAAGAAAACAAAGCTAGAAAAATGACAAAATATATTTGCCTATTCTGGCGTCATGCACTCATGTAATAATTGTTACAAAAATTACTTGATAGCATGCTTACAGCATGGCTAATGCCGTTCAGTAAAATGATAGAAACTGAACAGTGAGAATGATGCAAACGGCATTATACAGGTGGATTACTGATGTAATTATACAATTCTGTACCACATGAAAAAAAAAATTCAAAAAGCCCCAAGATAGCAGATCTACTACTGATACAATACATGTCATGGACCTGCTCCTTTCAATATGTCTACAGCATCTAATCAACAAGTAATGCAAATGGAATTATTAGTGGTGTTAAACAAATATTGTTGAAATTTATGGTAATACAAAAGGAAAAATTCTAACTGACTTAGGTCTGGTGAGCGAGGAAGTCAGGCAACGAATTTGATGCATCAAATGCTAAGAAACCTGCGAACGAATTCAACGTCCTGCATAAACAAATATCTGTCTCTTTTGAAGTCATGTCTAAATGCTTATTTTTATATTTTCACTGACTAAAAACCGTTTAAAAGTGGAACATTATTTTCGAACAAATTGGAGGGCTTGCGTTTTGTCGCCTCGTCAGGATCAAAATACGAAAGGTTTTTAAATGCAATTTTTAAACTATACAAAGCCTAATGACAATACTGATATATTAATTACATTATCAAGAAAAAAATTATATATAAGACCCAGTATATCACTAGAAAATACACCTATATATTATTCTTGATTGACAATTAAGCATAGAATGTCGTTTAGACAAGAAATTTATAGGCTAAACATAATTTTAATTTATACATTGTCACCAGTTAATTAAGAATACACAATTTAAGCTTTTTTATTAACACCTAGAGTTTCATTACTTCCAAACTGCCCTTGTTTAATCACTAAAGACAGAGAAAAATGTCAATCAGAAAAAGAAAAAAAAAGTTTTTATTGAAATGAGTTGAGAGTGTCACCTCCTTCTGCTTCACAAAGTAGAGATAGATAGGCTCCTTCGTCGTAAGGACCGGCCAGCCTCTTCAATCGTTGACCACGGTCATCCATTATGACGACAGCTTGCGGAGGCACTGTGGAAAGAAGAGATTGATAAGGACTTTGAACGATGCTTATGGGGAACATAGAAAGTGATTAAGTGTCTGGATTAGATAACACAAAATTGAAATTTATTACGTGATTTGGAAATTCAATAACATAAGATGGTGATATCCTGGATTAGATAACTCAAGATGGAATTTTATTATATAATAAGTGAATTTCATGATATTAAAATATGTTTATTCAGTATTTAGTGGATTAAGTTATATAAAGCTAAGATATTTCTTGATATATTTTATTTGTCATATTGTAGTAATCTTTCAATCTTTGATTCTAAAACTTCTGAAAAATAGTAAAATATTGTATGTAGTTTTTCTAACCAAAATATGGTGAGGATAATGAATAGATTAAAGAAAGTGTTCACATTAATTATATTTTTCAGACGGGATACTGCTCTAATTATAAAAAAATAATTGACAGAACTCAATATTGTTTTTTAATTTCATTATATATTTCGTATTTTTTATCATATTAGATATATTTTCGGAATATAAAATTGGAGGGGTGTAAATATGCTGATTGGTCCAATATAAAATTGATCAAAATATATAAATATTTGCTGACTATTTCAATTATTAAATATCTTTCAATGATTCAACTCTCTCCAACTCAAAATATTTTTTATTTACCATTTCAGTATTCTTTGTAGAATGATGAAAAGTAGGTTCATAAAATGTCTCGATAGTTTCGTTAACTGTTTAGAGTACACATAACCTATATGCCTTAGGATTGGCAGCCAGTTTGTTTCGAGAAGATATAATCCTAAGTTCGATAATTTGAAATATATAAATTAAATCTCTTATCAATCGGTTATGTATTATAGAAAATAATACGACTGCTCTCATACTCCATATTGTATAGAAGTTTGTTTAGCACTATTATTGTTACAGATTTAGCATAATTATTCTTACAGTTTTAGCACTATTATTGTTAATATAATCGTTCGGTAAATATATGGTGAGACATCATACCAACTCACTAACGGATAAGAACATCTTATTTCACAACTAAAGTCGCAACACAGTTAGTAAAACAGAGCAGAAGCAATCGTAAAGACACTGCTTCCAGAAATTAATACCATGATAACAGATTGTAAATCAATCTTTAAATATCAGCTCAGAGCAATAATGCTCAATATATAATCATTGTAAGGCTCTGCATTTCAAAAAGAGAATTGACTCAACTGACTCATTCGTATTGTGTCACGCTTTTTATAGATATTCCAATAATGTACTGGTAGATTTAGAAGGATCCTCAGTTTCGAGTTTTAATTGAGATATTACCCAAATTTATGTTTTTTCAAGAACCTTCCTTTTCCTCACCTAGTTTGGTGTTCATTGACTTTGCATCCATTCAGCAACGATTAAAAATATCTGTAAAGCTCACTTCCTTACTATGAGACAAACTACACTAGGAAGCAATATTATAGTCTTATTAGTTGGAGATTGCGGAATGTTTGCTCGTTTTCTTATTGTTTTGTTGCTTTATATATAACAGGCTAATTTCCTGATTTTAATATATTTAGAAATTCAATTCATCAGTGACCTTAGAACAGGAAAGTGTTGTTGAGTGTGTATAAATGTATTACATAACATCACTTACCTCTAACGAAAATATTTTATACAATGCAATTTTATCTTTTTCACAAAATTTCATATATGGAAATTCATGATGTACTATTTTCTGTCTAAATTAATAGATGCTATAAAATTTTAATAAATTTCAACGATTTTTGCATCAAATTGAAGCAATCAATTCTCTTCGGGACAGATAAAAATTTAGAACTTTTACAAATGTAAAAAATATATAATTAAACATTATTTAAATAAATTTTAAAAAAATTAATTCAATTTTACAACGTTTAAAACATTTTTATGCTTTTATAATGTGTATAATAATCGTTTACATTTAGAAAATCACTTATTAGATTTTCCAGTTTAAATATAAAGAGACTCTTGAATGTCTATTTAACAAAATTTATTTTTTTAGAAATTTTTAATTAGCTTTGATGTTGATTATTTATTGAAGGAAAGCAAGATGATAACGGATAAATTTAAAAGCAATTCTATTAATAAAATTTTTTTGTGAATTTATTATTTATAGCCGCTTGCGGGAGGAGCCAATATAAAATATTAATCAAATTGGACAATCATAGAACCAATTATCGTGTTCCAAATGATCCATTTCGGCCAATTTTAATATTTCAAACTGCTAAATGCATTATTTATTTAGTTTGTGAAAGAATTCATTGTAAAAGAGTAAAATTCTAGAAACAATAGATTATATAATGTTTTAATTTCACAGAAAACACAAGATATGGATGCATTTGACTAAAGACACCAATTCAAAAAAATATTGTTATTTTATTTTTTAATTAATTAAAATAGATGAGAATTTTAGAATTATAATATAAGAAATTTAAAAGACCTTCGAATTCGAACCTTAGAAAAGGAATTCGAGATCACAGCCAAGCGAATCAACCAAACTTTGCTATATAAAGCACAGCTAAATTATTTTCTTCAATAGCTCGAAATATCAAATCATAAAAAAAAAAAAAAAAAAAAAATCGAAGTAAAAAAAATTTCAATCTGAAAAAGAAGTGAATTAAACTGATATCTTATACATTTTTCTTAGTTACTCATCAGATTTTTTTTTTTTGCGACAACTTAAACAATTCGATTTTTAAGTAATATCTTTCCAAACTGAAAACAAAATTTAAAAAAGAAAAATTCTTAAAGGTATCGTAGAATGGTTTTGAGAAATTGCATCTTTATTCAAAAGATGACTTGTATTTCATATACTGGAAATAATTTTCCGTTTTTTAAAATTTAAAATAACGAAATTCAGAACTTTTTATAACATGTCATATTATGCCATTTGGTAGATTTTTCTTAGTAGTTCATATTAATTGTTAGCTTTAAAATATTCAGTATGCCATTTTTTTAAAAAAAATTTCATATGATTTTAAAGTTTTACAATATTTGTGATTGAAAAAATACAAAATTACTAATTAAATTTATTTAGAGAGTCAATTTGTTTTTCTTTTTACATATGCTTGATACAAAAAAATAAGAAAAATTTTGTAATTGTCAATCGTTACTAGGTCTAAAATAATTATCAGTTGATGTTTATATTTCCCAGAAAAGTTGCAATTTCATTTGTTGCGGATGTAACTATAGATAGAGTATTATTTGCAGATATTTTGCTTCCTATATGATTTAATTTTTCTTGCATAGGAATACAGAAAGTGTTACTTATAAGTTTTGATCTAGAACATATCTAAAAAAACGATAATAAAGATAGTATAAGAATTGTGTTAAATATGTTTAATGATAAACTATATTTATAAAAAGAAATAAAATAGTTCATAAATGTTGAATAGTTAAGAAAATAATAGTTACTAAAATAAAATAAAATAGCTAATTTCACATAAAAGAATTAGAATAAAGTTTATCTAGAATATAAATTCTCGAAAATATTATTAGCGCATGATATGAGCCTAACGGCAATCCTTAATTCGAAAAAATCAAAACTGCCTCAAATAATTTGCTGAATCACTTCTGAGCTAATATCATAAGCTTAAAGGGATATCTGTCTTTGTATTTTGTTTAAACTGTTATGGCAATTATTTAAATAGACACACAAAGCAGTGGAAGTTTGTTTTGTAAATAAAATGTTGATTTAATTGACTGACTATTGATTCTGGATCTCCAATAACTGAAAAGATTTGTTTAAATTTTTTGATGACGAATGAAGTATCGCTTGGGAGTAGCAGCTCGTTAGGCCAGATTTTAAAATTTTATTTTTGATTGGAATTTGAAAAAAATTCACACCAAACGTTTTAGAAAATATATTATTTTTAGTGAATTATATCAAATACAAGGAAATTCAGTACCAAAATCTATATGATAAAAATCAAATATGTCACATGTTTCCTAAAAAATAACATTAATTTTCATAATTTCTAGTAGAAAAATAGAGTAATTTTAATTATTTTAATCGATTTTTTTATTGAAAAATAATTGGGAGATTGCGAATTAGTTTATTCAAAGAAAGAGACAAAGAATAGAAGTTACAAAATGTAAACAATACATTTCTGTTCCTTATAGAAAATCAGCTACCAGCGAAGAATGCAGATTATGCACATCAAAATAAGAGAAGCTAACCTAAATTTAAATTGTTACTCTAGAAGAAAACAAAAATAGAATTTCAAATTTTCTTGTAAATTATTAAATACATTCGCCCTAAACTCTTTTAAACTGCAAATAAAAATATAAAATAAATCTTTAGTTTTTAAAAACGTGATTTTATCCACTTTACTGTTGCATTTACTGTTAGATAATTTCGAAATTTGCAATTTTTTAATTATGATTTAATATACCATATTTATTTATAAAAGAAATCAATTATGTATAACAAATTGCTCTATATCTGTGGACATTCTTAATTTGGAGAGATATTTGTAATTTAAATTAAATTTTACCTTAGATTTCTTATAATAAAATTTCATACAATAAGAGGATTTCGACTTCAAGATGATTTGGACTTAAAAAAAAGATAAAGGAAATAGGATAAAACATTAAAACATATAAAAAAGTATGAAATTTCTGCTAGCAAGGTAACAATTTTTTTTAATTATTGTTATTTTCGCATTTTTAAAAAGGCGTTTTTTTTATTGTTTTTTAAAAGTATTCTTTATCTGTAAAAATAACTTGCATAATTGTTTTTAATAAAAAATATACAGAAATACTTTGATAATTGTCTGTTTATTGAGTTTTTGTACATATAAATTCCATAGAATGTGCGTATAATTTCTAATGCATAATTCGAGATATATAGGGGTTGGATTATATCAATAAAAATAATTTTGATTGCTCAATAACATATTCTTTCATATAAATAACCAATCATAAATATTTTTAAATTATTATTGCAAAGTTCTTTTTATCTATTTAAATTTTTACGTCCAGTCAAAATATCTACTAAGAGGCCGCCTTTCGAAACACTCTATGTACTTTTAGATATTTAATAAACAAACAAACAAAAACATGTAATTATATTTCTATAATTTAGTTATAGTTATTTTTATTTGTTATATTTAATATTATATTTTTTGGATTTATTAATTTTGAACTTAAGAGAAAATTAGCAAATCGTTCCCATTCGAGTGACTTCATAGTTCTAAGATAATCAGGACTACGCATTGAAAATTCGATGCTGTCCTCTTTGAGATCACTGCTGTAAACCCTCAAAGACATGTTAACCAAAACAAAGTTTTCATGCAGCATCATAGAACCGTAAATTTATTAAATCCAATTTCAGAGTTAAAAAGTATGCTTTCAATGTTATTAAAACGTCAATAATAAGGCAGTTAATACATACACTGCAAAAATAATTAAAATATTACTATAATTATATTTAAAGTGTTAAGAACATTTTCAAGTTCTAGTTAACAACTAATTTTTCATAAATCAAGTATTAATCAATATGTATGATTAAATGATTTCATACAATGGTATTTATTGTAATAACCCAGTGATAGTTTCTGAAAATTGTCAGCTGTTTTCAATTTCATTTATTAATTGCTTTAGAAATTAACAACTATTAGGAACGTCTTATTTCAAAGTTAAATATTTTGTATAAAAATTTCTGATATAATGAAATTCTGATATGAAATAAAAATATAATTTTAAAAAGTTTTTTTCAAAAACCTAGAAATACGAAATCGTAAATCTCAAGTTAAAGGCCTAATTTAATAGAAGTAGATAGCGCATTAAGTTGATTTTTAAATCTTTTCTTAACTTCTATCGATATTTTTTTTAGAATTTCTATGCAATCCCAATATCTTATTTTCTTTAAAAGTAATATCTTTTCTGACTAAACGCAAAAGTGACAGAATGGAAAAATCATTAAAGTCTCATAAGAGAATTTAGAAAAAAAAAATCCCTTTTCCATTTAAAGTGACTTAAACTTTTCACGCTATGGTTACGTTTCAAAAATAAAGGACGCGATAACGAAATATAGAATCATATATAACATCTTTTTTGTCAATGTAAAAGATTTCTTCAATCTAGAAAATATATCGTGCAGCTTTCTTCTATTTCTCCATTTTTAGTTTTTGTATCATTAAATCTTATATTATAATGTTCTTGGTAAAAAGAGATGTCTTAACAACATTAAAAATCTAGTATTTTTTATTATTAAACCAAGCAATTTTCCTCAATTTTCTTTATAATAATATAAAATAACATTCTATGTAGCATTTGCAGATATAATATTAGTAAAATAAATAATTGTGAAATATATCTCGGTAATTATTTAATAATTTATACTATGTAGCTATCTAATATCGCTGCACAGGATTTTATTTGCTCTTTAAAAATAAATAAGGAGTTCAGTGTAAACAATTTAGTGATAAATTTTCATTATAGGAACAATTTAAATCATTTCGTTCTGTTAATTATATATTACATAAATTATGTTCAATATTTTATGGAGAATACGATATTATTTATTTATTTAAATTATTTTAGATTATTTAACTATTTATTTAAACTATATATTTATTTATTTATGTAAATTATTTTATATGTTTTAGCTTAATTTTTCATTTAAAGTATCTTTATGATGTATCTTTGTATGCAAAAAATTTTTAAATACTTCTAAAGCTAAGATACAATATATTTTGTTAAGAATTAAGTAAAATGTTTATCATAAAACTCATAATCTATAATTAATTATTCTTCAATACTTCTCACTTAAACTATACTTTTCATTTAAACTCAGAAATTTATTTTCCTATTTTATGATCTCGAGTAATTTTGTTTCATTATAAAGGATAATTCTTCATTATAAAGGATCTCAAGTCCTTTATAATGAAGACAAATGCAACATGAACCTTTACATATTAAATACATTTGATCTTTACATATTAAATACATTTGAATTTTAATTAAGAAGTTAGTTTCAAAACTTCAGCATTTTCATTACTTTCCATATTTAACTCAAACGCATATAAAAAATCAAACTGAATTTTAATAATAATTATTTAGTATTTAAAAATTTATAGGATATTCAACATAAATTATTAGATATGGAACATTTAAAACTAAAAGAGAAGGTGTGTCACAATCCTTATACTGCTGCTGCGATATCCATTACAAACATGTTCCTTTTATTTGTAATGAACTGTTTTCTCTTTTCATAAAACCAATTATTTAAAATTTAAAAATATATCAGATATTTATCATAATTTATTAGATATGGAACATTTAAAGCAGTAACAGAAAGTATGTCCCAGTTTTTAAACGTAAGAAACTGCTGCGATATCTATTACAAACATTTTTCTTTTGAATGAACTTGAAGTTTGTCTTTTTATGAAGCACTTAACTTGTACTTGTTTACCTGTATTTGATTTAAACAATATGATACAACTCAAAAGTCACTTAATTACATACAATGTATATCCGCCATTTATTTGCTTTTTAATTGATTCGAGTTTCAGCTATTTAGAGGAATTAACACATTTTTACAATACACATATCTTGTGAGCTAAAAGGATAAAGTAATCCTTGAATATGGGTTCTGAAAAAATATTTTCCTTATTTTCTTTTATACTAATTATCCGTGTGTACTCATTTACTTAATGCTGCCACCATGAAATAGAGGTCATTGTGATATTAAATACTGAATCAAGATCATAAAAAAATTTTGCATTTAAGAAGTATTGCCATTCCTGCGAGTCCAGTATAGGCTGATCTGCACAAATACATGAATTTCTCACTTCTTTCAAAGGGTTGGCATATATTCCCTTCCGCAAACACCAGAGATCCTTTCACAATAGATTTCTTTCCTCCCACAAAACTGCCTCACAAATCTTTTAAGAATGTTATTCATCTTCATCGTCGTAGGAGGATACAAATCGAATCAGGAGAAATAGAATAACCCTTTCTGTCTCTTGCCATTTTGTTGAGGAAACTTAAACATTTACAATTTTCTTTTCTTTTTTGTGAAGAGAAGCAGTTTTCGTTGCATGTGTAGGTTAAATGATTAGAAAGCAAACTCTTACTAATCTTTTGAATTTAAATATACTATGTAATGAGAATAAATTATACAACGTGCCGATTGCAGATTTGCCATGTCCTTCTGATAGTATAAAATGTTTAGCAACTGATTTTAAAGACTTTTTTTATATGAAATAAAACCATTTGAGCTTACTTTATAGTGAGGATTTTCATTTAGTATTTCGTTTTATTTTTATTTAAAGCTCTGTTTTATTATATTTATCTTGTAAAAACTAAGAATTCACGAATTAAAAAACCAATTTCTTCAAAACAGGAACACATGATACATTTCTTAATAATAAAAGTTTCGATAAAATAAATTGTAGAGAAGATATTTTTCAAACATTATTTCGATTAATTATTTTTGCACTTTAATATTTAATAAATAAAAATAAATATATAATAGTTAAAAATAATTTCAGAATATATTAAATATAAATTTCCCATAGTTCTATCCATATTCATTCTACACTATCTTGATGCCGAAAATAATTGACTCTTGTTAAGTATGATTAGTGGATATATTCTTGGACATTCTTGATGATAACTCGTTTAACATTCTGCACTCTTCGTTTTATGCAAAAGTCGGCTCATCAATAAAGAACTTACTCGTCCGTGTTAGGCCGAATTAATGGGGGGTTAAACAATTATACTTTTTAAGAACGTACATAACCAAAATGCGTTTTTCAGCTAAATTCTTGTATGAATTCTTGTACTGATACCGAGGAAGCCAAATTTTTTGGTAGTGAATTCAAAGGATTAAGAAAAATAAATCTGCTTTTAAGTTTTTAAAAGAAATAGACGTTTTAGGAATTCTTCGGATATCAATTTTAGTTAATTTTCTTTATGCAAAAGTTCTTTTTTTTTCTTCCTTCAAATCTGAACGGCATACATTTCCTTTCGCAATACACGAGGTGAGGGTTTGGTGATACATTTTTTCTCCCAATGAAACTATAAAATTCTTTAGAAACATTTTCTATCAGCATTTATTTATTACTTGTACATAAGTAAATTTTCATTAAAATCGAATGGATTTTTTTT
>JAPMOR010028904.1:0-19223 GCA_026543865.1 Argiope aurantia
GGATAACAATAATGTTTAGTTCTTTCTATATGTATGTATGCTTTTATGTATATATATTCCACAAGCTGATACTTGAAATGAGCTAATGTATTTTTTACGTTAAAGCTGTTCAAATAAGATTTTTTTTTTTTGCAAAAAAAATAGCTTTTTGGTTGATTAAATTAAATGATAGGAATCATATTAATAATTTTAAAAACAACTGCTGGTTAGTTCTCAGGAGGGGAAAAAAAAATATTTTCAATAAGAAAATGTTGATAACTACTGAAATTCCTTCAAATCTGAAATATATTACTTCATTTTCTAGCTTATTTACTGTCAGATTTAACTATACATAATCCAATGAACCGGAAACGACATTTAAATGCAACATCTAAACGGCTACATAAAAAAGTAATATGAAAATAAGAAAAAAGCGTTAGAAATTTTTTAAAAAATGAATATAATTTCTAAGTAATTCTTTTTCAATATTTCGCAATATGCATTATATGGCCACTTACATTTAACGAAAAAAAGAAAAAAAAAAAAAAAAAGAAGAAGAAGAAACTAACTGCAAACATTTCTGTCTCTGACATTCAGCATGGTCAAGACTGTTCCGCATTTCTGAAAGCTACTCCGCAAATTTTGTTCATTTGTATGTAACTATAATTTTTTAAAAAGTTTGAGAGATTCATTTAAATAACTTGGTAGGAACGTTACTTTTTTCAAAATAGAAATTATCATTATTCCTATATAACCATGAATTGAAGAAAAATAGTTGTAAAATATATTGTTACACAAATGCTAATACACATTAAAAAGCATTTTTTAAAAGTTTTTATGAAAGTAGTAACCAACTTAATTTTATAATTCAGATTTATGGTTACTAAAATTTACGTAGCTTGTTCTTGATCGCTTACTCACAAGAGCATATTTAAATTCAAATTCCATTGGACACGTAACATTTACTATTGTTCTAAAAACCTTATACTACTCCGCTTTTTGTGCAATGCGTCTCTTAATTTCCAGTAATCTCAAGAAAAATGGGAATTTGAAAAGCAAAAGTATTTAAATTTCAACTAATACAAAAACTTTTTCATTCAGCATTGTTTATGAGCATTACAGATCATTTTCTTGTCTAATTTTAATCAATTTCACTTACATTGTTCCTTATACATACAATAATTTATTACATTAAGGAGTAACAGGATTTAAAAATGGATACAGTTTCTAAAAATTACAAAGCTATAACTGTCGAAAAATTTCAGCACAAAATTAATTTTTGCATTAAGATAAAACTCAAAAAATTTTCTTTTTAATGATATCAATGCTTTTATCTACAAATTAAGTATCGATGTTTAACAAGTTTTTAAAGAAATGTTTTAACTATATTTTTCAACAATATATTTTGCACAAAATAAAAATAAAATTTAATCTGCACGAGCACGTCAGTGGGAAAAAATTAGCTTTTTTCAACCTGTTGCCATCACTTTGCCAGAAGTTCAAATTAAAAAATAAATCAACTATTATTGTAAATTAAATATATAAAAGCGTAAATTTCAGCAAGTGTCTGTGTGAAGCGAAAAAATTTGAAATATATTTTCTAAAAAGTAAATGGGGGAAAAGATTTCTATGATCTATTACAATATCTATAGTATTAATTAAATCAAACAATTAAATTTAAGGCAAACATGGTTTAAAATATCTATTGGATAATCACTGTAATCTACGCCCATCAGTTAATTTTAATCAGGGGCACGCATCTACTAACAAAATGGTCTAATTGAACTAAACAATTACATTTTATGTTACTTGAGTCAATAAATGCTCCGATGAATTAAAAATTTTAAATTTTTACATAGGTCCTTTACATTTACCTTTGAATCTTTTTTAACAAATTTTTTTGAGACATCAATATTTTAACACTTAGCACTTCGATCTCTCCTCTCAGGAACCATTCAAGGTAGTGCATCATTTTGGCGTTTGATTTAATCATTTTATTAAATTTTGACTGGTAAAAATACTTAAGAGTGGTAAAAATATGTAGATTAATTTTCTGGGAAAATTCATATATATTAATTTTTCGGAGCAATGAACAAATTCTCTTATTCGGCAAATATTTACTTTTCGGAGCGCTAAAGATTAAATAAAAATCTTTGAACTTCAGTCAACTAAATCATTCATTAAAACTAAATAATTTATGAAATTTGAATATCACTCTCCTATAAAAATTGGCGATTTTATAACACTTTATAGTCTGTTTCAAAGAAGATACGCCAAAGAATTTTACCAGGATTTCTCAACAGTGATTGGCTTATGATTATGAAAATATTGATTGTTCGAATATTGATATGTAAAAACTGACAGATATGATCGCAGAAGATAGAAAGTTTATTTATTGAACTTGAGTTAAGAGTTGAAGTGTCAAGAGTATTTCGCTGAATATGACTCCTTAGGACAAAAGGATTGTGTAAAATTTAAGCTTCATATTTTTTTTCATAAGAGCATTTATTGACTGAAGTCAAGTAAAATATTTTCATTTGCATCATTTAAATGTTTTGAAAGTAAAAATAAAAACTGAATTTTAAGATGCATTAGAGAAATTTTTGTTCAGTAATTCTTTAAGATATTGTATAAATTACAAAAATTATTCTGCATTGCATATACAACTTCAATGCTGAGCGACTCTACATTCAATTTTCATATTCAAAAAAAGATGTTCTTGGTTTCAGTAAAAAATGATTTTATATTAATTGCAGTTTAACGTTTCCACTCTAATATAATGTACAAATTTTATGAACTCTGACAGAAATTAGTAAGTAATACAATGAACAGAACTGTTTAAGGCCTACATAATAGTATGACTGAATTATATAGCTATCAAAATCTGAAACTTGGATAGCTAAATATTTTGCAGAAAAAGCTATTAAGAGATCAAGTTACATAAAATAAATATGAAAATTTTAGAGATCTTTTATACTGGCGAACTGCTGGTCACCAAAGGCGGCTAGTTTCTTAATAAAGATATTGCCAAGTGAACTATTGTAATATATATACATACACATACATTTTTTCCCCTTTTATGAGTATGGATAATAGCGATTTTAAAGAAAATTCATTCAGAAATATGAGATTGTTTAAATATTAGTAAATAAAACAGCTATAAATTCTCTTATATCTTACTTCTTTTTAAATGCATTTAATTCAGCTATTTATTTTTCTGATAAAAACAGTCTTACTTTTCTATTAATAATAGAATTAATCATCATTTATTGCAAGATATATGAATAAGATAAATGTATGTACAAGATCTCATAAATAAAAGATCAAATAAAATTGGTGATAATGGAATGGTGATAAAAATTATCACCATTCCATTATCACCAATTAGCCCGACCAGAAATAGAGCTATCCAAAACTAAAAACCGTCAACCTTCTAGATGCGCGCCAAGTTTTCTTGCCAAAGGTCCAAATCCAAGTAAACCTGCAATGCAACAGGGCTGTAGGGAATAATTTATTGAGCACAAATGTCCCATTCTTCGTCATGCAGGGCCCGACTTAGCCTAATTGGGGCCCAGGGAAAAAACTTCTTCGGGGGCCCCACTCTGCTTCACTTCTTTAGTAATGAAGAACCGTGCATAGAACTTGTCTACGGTAGTTTTCGTTAATTAATTCAAAGTGCTATTTAAACTTACAACTAAAAACACTCGTAGTCTTCACTCGAAGTGCCACATTTAACCATTGAATTTAAAATGCAATTTGACAAAATACTAAGGCAAGATTTATATTAGAATGCTTTCTACAACTATCTTAAGCATCTGTCTATAAGAAAAACTCCTAAATCTCATAAACTAAATATTAGTCATTTTTAAATGAAAAATATGCAAATGTCTCAACAGTTATTTTCATATGTAGGAGTATTTAAATATTTCTTGCATTTATTGCGAACAAACTTCATTATTTAAGAAAGGTAATTATTTTATCAGCCTCAGATTTTACGCTGTGCTGATATTTCGTTTAAAAAAAAGTTCATTAAAGGAGGAAACGTAAAATAAACTTTCAATTCGATTTGAGACCCCCTTCTGATGTGGGAGCCCGGGGCAACTGTCCCGTATGCCTCAGCCTTAGTCAGACTCTGGCTTCATGAAGGAACTTGTTAAGCAATTAAGTTCGATTAATTACATTTAAACAAAGAAATATTTTCATTCTTAAATTTTAACGTATTAGCTCTTTTAAATATATATGCGCGTTATATATCGATACAAGTTATATAAACATTTCAATTACATTATTCATATCATAAGTTCTTTCGTGAAATTTAAGAACTGTTTTATTTTTATAACAAGAACACGAATTATTCGTTCTTCGGGGGAAAAAATTGAGAGCGCGTTTTTATTCCTTCTTTTTATCCTCAGCATCAGAATTTTAAAAAGCATTCTGCATGATTCATAAGAATTGCATATATTTTTTAATCATTCGATGACATTTTTTCTTTTGCTTTTTTGGTATCCCAACGTTAAAAAAATATATACGTTTCTGTAATTCAGATGTGTCCATATTCTTTAATGTATATATTTACCGTTAGAAAATTATAAACATAAAAAATATAGTTTACTGAGTTTTCTTCCTCATTAAAATGTGCGCTTTTCTAGAATAAATTCTTTAGAACTTTGTTTCTGAAGCATTGGCAGTGCACTACTTCTTGTGTACATCACTAAAAGCAAATAGAGTAATTTCTTATATGTACACTGGAACCATTTGCCAGGCTCTTGTAACTTGATAATACCCCACATCTGTTAAAAAGGGGGCTAAAATAGCCGGACACTCATAAATTTATGGCCGAGGGAAGTTGGGAAGAAATTTCAACACACCAAGTCGGGTGTTGTACATTCCTTAACGTAATCTGCACTATATCCTAAACACCACACTCAGCAAGTGTGAATAGCTAATATTTCCCTGCTCAGGGTCCAATTTCTCGACCACCCCTCTCAAGATGAAGGATTTATTGGCACCGCAATCCAACATACAACGCACGTGCGCTCTTCCCCTTTCACTGAAGCTGAAAATGCTTGCAATAAAACCGAACCAGACGCCCTATTTTTTCTTTTATTTGATTCGGTGCTGGAAGATATGGTAGAAGCGGTATTATTTTCTTTGGGGATAAAAGTCTCTACTTCGCAGAGCAGGGTCAGAATGTCACTGAACACCAAAGAGAGGTGAAAGTCCATGTCATTCATCAAAGGCCATGGTCTAAATTTCTGCAAGCAACGCCACTACAGAAAGCGGCGTTCCAACGATCGGAGAATCTTCAGGCGGGCCACGCGTTCCCCCCCTTGAGCCCCTCTTGCGGTTTTCTGGGGTACTTTGATGCCTGTCTAGTTTACCGACAAACTGAATAACTTCTGGATGAAGTGGGCTTTCCCACAACCCCCGATAGACAAGGCCTGAATACTTACGTCACAGAAAGTCACTTTCTGTGACGAAGTCAGGAAAATTATTCCGTCGAAGTCAGGAAAATTATTAAGTGCCCCTCTTAAATATCCGAGACTAGCGATTGGAGCAATTCCATCTCAGATGCCAAATTGTGCCTCTTACATACATTTCATCTTCAACATTTCGTAGGGAAAATCCAGAAATAAAAAAGATGAAATGGGAGCAACAATATATAGAGAAAGCTCTCCAGGAAAGCATAACAGAAAAAAAGAAATACGATGAGACAAGAGAATTTAAAAATTTGGAAGAACTAAAGCAGCGCATTTCTTTAGTAAATTTGAAAAATTTCTGGTATATCATTCATAAAGAAAACAAAATTTTATTCGTGAATATTGAATTAAGTTCTGGTCTTGAAATTGCATTCTCTGTTGTAATAAAAAATTTATTAGAGTTGTCAGCTTTTGTTGGAAAAACAAGCTTGTCAAATATTCCAAACATTTCTTCTTTACCTATAAAAATCAATAACATCAACACTTGAAATGAAATATTAGAGCATCTGCCAGAAATGAAGACAAATAATTCATTGCTGAATTCTGATATTGTTTCCCAGATTCATATGGATAGTTTAAATATAACCCAAGAAAATTTAACGAATGTTATAGCATTTATTAAAGAGCAATCTGCCTTGATTATTCAAAATGAGCACAGTAAAAGGTACTCCACTGAAATGATGATATTTTGCTCATTATTTTATTCAATGGCTCCGCATGCATATAAATTTGTCAGAAAGTCTGGCTATATTTTGTTACCTCATCCTGTAACTTTGAGAAATATATGCATTCCTATCAACACCTGCCCTCAGTCAGAGCAGAACGAATTGCATTTCTTAAGATACATTAAGCAGAAATTACAATTCATAGTATCTGCAGATAAAAATGTGATTCTTCAAATAGATGAGATGCACATCAAACCCTACTTTGATTACAAAGGGGGAAATATATCAGGTTTCAGTTACAATTCAGAAAATGCCGCCACAAGTGTTGTGACTTTCATGATAAATAGTATTTCATCGTCATATAAAGATGTTGTTCACATTCTTCCTGTAAATAAAATAGCAGCAGACGTTTTACATGCATTCATTAAAAAAATTATTATTGGATTAGAAAACATTGGTTTTAAAGTGATATGTGTAGTAACAGACAACAATTCAGTCAATCAAAAAGCAATGTCTCAGTTCGCTTCTCCTTCGCGTTCATATTCAATTCTTTATCCTCATCCGGTAGATAACGAACGACCTCTTTTTTCATGATCGATACTGTCCATTTATTGAAGAACATTCTCAATAACTGGATCAATCAAAAGAATGTTGATAAGTGTATGTTTTACCCTAATTTTAAAGAAACCACCTCAGAAAAATCAGCAGCAATTTTAGGAGCACTCTTTCTTGGATTTTTTTTAATATTTCGAACGATAATTTGCTTTATTCCATTGGATAGCTTTGAGGGTCGGCCAGGTCTTCTTTTATCCTGAATAATATGATTCTTTTTATATCGTTTAATGATATTGAAAACTATTGAATGACTCAAGTTAACTGTTTCAGCAGTTTTTCTAATAGATTTTCCACGTTCAATATGCAAATTAATAACTAATTTTCGAATTTCAGGCGAAGTTTCTTTTCGTTTAGCATTCATGGCTGCACAGAGCTAAAAAACACAAAAATTCCAAAAGAAACTGGAGAGAAATACTGCAGACGATTTTATAAATTATTGTCAATTGCTTTTGTGTAAAAATAAAAACACCAAAAATATTTTTATTGCTTATTTCAGACGATTTTTGTTGCATATATAATGGTGTCCCATGACTTATGTTATCGATTTTTTGCTCCGTTCTAAACAATTGTATTTTTATTAAATTAATATTTTAATATTTTGACGAAATGTATGTTATGCAATAATTGTTACTAACTTTAAATATGAAACACACCCAAAAAAATTTTGTACATGTTTATTTATTTATTTTATTACAGTTTCCTTTTGTAAAGCACAAGTGCCCCATCACTTTTGTGAGACACTGTACATCCGTTTTTATCCATAAATATTTAAACCCAAACCACATTCACTCTGTTACCATTATTTAATGTATTTTTTTAAGCTTCTTTAAAACAAAAGATTTTTTTTTCGATTGATTTTCAATGATCGATTTTAATCTGATTTTTTTTTTTTTTATTTTAAGAAATCTTTGTTACAACATTCTTTAACAAATCATCAGTATAATGCAAAAAAATGGAAAGTTTATCTTTAAAGTAAAATGAAATACTCTGTTCTTGTTTTACATTAACATCTCTAACAGAAAAAATTTATACTAATGATGCTTGATATACTATGCATATGTTGATGATGTATTGATTTTTCTATTACATATCCCTTTTTCTGTTTACACAGATGGGATGGACGGAAGTGGTAGTCAACAACGGTGAATTTTTTTCCGGCAGTTTCTCGCCAATGTCGTAATTCCGACACATTACAGATGCTGAAATTAAAAGCGAATTTTAGTACGACTGGCATGAAAACATCCTTTTCTTTAATTTTTATTAGGATATGCATGAAAACAGCAAGAACATAGTAATATTTCGCTTAATGCGTTTTAGTATTCACCGCAAGAAAAGTATTTTCTAAAACATACATTCATATAATTCATTAATCTCTCCTCCGACTTTGACCTTTTTTTTAAAAAAATTCTACTTAAACAAACAAAGTAAAATTTTAAAAGGAGTATCAATTCAAGTCAAGCGAAAAACTTCCAGATAAATTCTGTGTGCTGAGGAATCTAGACGAAATCAGGCAATTACATTAACCCAAATGGAAATTGTATCGAATCCTGAAATAATTCAAATGAAACTGACTTAATGAAGGGGGCACGCAAAATATTATCATATTTAATTCTTAAAATATTCTAACCCAATTATCAGAAAATTCCTTTCCAATCAATGAAATGCTTCCAGCTAATACAAGTATTTTCCCCTATAATTTTTCTACACTACATAAATAAACGTTTCATAAACACAAAACATCTTCGGTTACAAAAAACAAATACTTAGAATGAAATTTCATCTTTCTATACCGTTAAAATTAGACTTAAAACCTTGCATTGTCTCCACTCTAAGTTCCCAACCATCAGGATTCAACAATATTAATTTTATGCCAAGTTCGATGAGTTGTCGTTGAAAGTTTAAAGTATGACAGTAGTTAGATGTTTAACTGTTATTTCCTTATTATTACAGATAAAAAAATGCAAAGTTATTTTTTCAAGATAAATTTTGTCGTTTAAAGCTGAAAATTAATATTGACAGGGCCAAAAGTTTTAATTTTGAGACATGGCATTGGTTCCACTAGGAAATATGATTTTTTTCAATTCTTACAATACCTTTCTTTAAATGCTAAACATTCGAATGCCATTTTATAGCCATTTTATTTTTTCCAATACGGACCATAGTTTCATATTAACTGAAAGAATGAAAGAGGATCGCTTTATTTTTAGAATCATTTTAAGCTACATATCAGCTTCTGAGTTTAAAAAACTCTTACATTTCTAAGTCATAGAAGATGTCGTAGAAGATAAGTTTTATTGTTAACAAGTTACTTCTAAAACTTAATTTATTTAAAAATAAAAATGGAGCAATTGAATAAAATCACGCAATAGTCCAAATATAGATCAAACTGCAAAGCAAATGTTATTTTAAAATATATGATAATATTAAAACAAAATTACAAAAGCGTAATATACTTTAACCAAAAACAAATAACTATTGGCACCATTTTAAAACACTCAAATAGTATTCTCTAGTGCGCTTGCACTCTCTAGTCCAGACGTACTGAATCCAACACGTGATCGCAAGGGGCAAGAAAGCAGTGGAAAGTCTAATAAATTATCATTATATAATGATTTCAGATGATCTCAGCAATTCGCATCGGAAAACTTTCATAGCAGTAACAGAAGAAAAAACAATAAGAGTATAAATAAATGAAAAGTGATAATTCGTTTCCATCTTCCTGCCAATCCCGATCTTTCGCGCTCTCGCAGAATGCTTTTTGCTCGCACTTATTTACTCTCACGGGCGTCATTAAATATAGCTAAATTTCTAAGAATAGAATCAATTCGTACGTGCGTGGGTAATTTTTTTTATGAAGATATTTTGTTAAAAATCGTTTTCGGTATGAAAATTGTAATTTCTGTATTTAATTTCACGGAATTTAAAACTATGTAATATCACAGAATAAACCCGTCGAATAGAAGAATAGCAAATAATCAGTTAACTTTACATTTTTACCATACATATTTATAAGGTTGCTACAAGTGGCGGGGTATTTATACTCTGATAAAAAATATAAAATTTATAAAGTGTAAGCTACAGAGAAGGCGCAGTTCTCAGATTCTCTTTCTTTGTGATTTAAGCAATCAAAGTTTGCACGTGCAATAATACCAAAAATGCCATACTAGTCCTTTTTAGCCTAGTCATATTTCAAAGTTGAATTTACATTCTTAATCACATGATTTTCTTTTTTCATCTATTACTTATAATAAAGCTCAATGTATGTGTGTGTGTGTGAGTGAGTGTATGTGTGTTGGCGCTCTACAAACCAGACCGTCTGACCTACAACTACTAAATTTGGTAAATGTATGCCTTGGAGATCGGGAATGAGCACCTCGGAGCTATTTTTTCGAATTTTTAATTACAGTTTCAATTAATTAAAAATTAAGCGAAATTTCGACGTTTTTCCACTATAACTTCCAAAAAAATTTCAACACTAAATTTCAAATATTACAACACAAATTGGTTTTTACATCATATTGAAAAATAATCTTGTCCTCCAACGATACTAATGTTTTAAACTATAAATTAAATCTATATTTTAATGCATTTTTTAAAAATAATTTAATTGTATTGCTCAACAATTTATTTCGCACAAAATAAAAATAAAATTTAAGCTGCACGAGCACGTTACGCGTGCATGGGAAAAACTAGGTTTTATCAACATGTTACTATCATATTGACAAAAGCTCAAATTAAAGGAATAAGTTAACTATTATTGTAGAATCCTGGCTAAGCAAATGAATGGTGGTGCTTTCAAAATCCACTAAATAATTCAAACAAAATAAATTTAGAAACAATAACTCAATTAATGGTTTAAAAATTTCAAAACCTAGGAGACATTTAATCTAATATATGCATTCAATTTAATTCATTATTTTTCCTTCTAATTTATGCACATTATCATATTAAATTGGTTATATTCCATGTTTAGTAAAGCTGCGGAATAGAATTCGTCTTAACATTATTTCCAAAATAACTATATTTATATTTTCTTTTTAATATGGTTCAAATGAACCATTTAATTAAAATTTAGGATATTCTCTTTTCTTGCGAAAATCAGGCAGAAATTAGGAACATCCCAGCTAAACAGAAACTTCAGGTCACTTCACACATATCAAATACGTAGCATAAGTAGAAAAATTCAACTTAATTTTGTCCGTTTCCTTTCTTCATTAAACATATTTAATATTTTTTAAATAAATAATTTACTTATAAAATTCCAAAAAAAAATTAGGGACATTTTATTAAAATTCGGTGTTAGTATTAAAACTATTGAGAGAAAGGATTGAGCCCATTCTTTGGGGATGAATCCGAGGTCTTACAATTTCATAGGCACATAGATCTTGCCCGATCCTCCTGGATTTAAAAATTAATGAACGCAATTATTGTTAAAAATAAAGTCGTGTCAAACGAAATGCTCTAAATATTGAATTATTCAATTACTCCTTCTAAATTACTGGATTCGGTAATATTAATTAATAGACTTATGAAGAGCAATTAACAATGTCTAAAAATGGAAATCTTTGAATAATTAATCAGTGATGAGTTCTATGTTCTAAGAGTCCTTCTAGCGTTCACGCGGCCCTCAGTACGATTTTCTGTGCAAGTACAGATGATCTAAAATATCTAAGACGACGTAGACGAAATATGCGCTGTTATCCACGATGAGTAATGGTGAGTTCTGGAATGGTAATTTTGCTGGAGTGGATGGGGTCTGGGGCTCGAGTGGAAAATTTTGGGTAGGAGGCGGATCCAATTCGGGTGGATTTCCAGAGGAGGAGCGAAGATGCATCTTGCCTTGGTATGGGAGGTGTCATTGACTTTTAATTTAATATTTATTTAAAATTAATGTGGTCGAGATGAGAAGGTTGATTTGTGCGTTTTAGCATTAGGTTAAAATTGGTTACGTTATAGGAGAATTAGTCTGGGTCTTTTGCTATTTTTGTTTGGTTGATAAATTTCTTTCTCTTTTATTGCTTCGTTATCAATGCGGATTATATCGTGAAAGAATTTTTCTGCAATGCTTTTGATGAATTCTTTTATTGAAGGGATATTGAGGGCTCGTCTTATATCGTCGTTTCTCATGAACCATCTCGCTTCTGTTATTTGTCTAAGGATTATATTTTGGCACCTGTCTATGATGTTTATGTTGGATTTTGCTGCGTATGCCCAAACTGGACAAGCATACGTTAGGACGGGTCTTAGCATGGCTGTATAAACAAGCAACTTATTTTCCCCAGTCGTTTCTGAATTCCGAGCAATGAGACAATTTACGGGCGTTATTTCAGAATTTTTGTTTGACATAGTTAAGATGGGGATTCGAAGTTAAGGTTTTGTATAATATTACACCGAGGTATTTAGCTTAATGAGACCATGGGATTTCAACTTTATTAATTTTAATTAGGTTTTGGGTAGTTTTACTTTTATTTGTGAAAAGCACTGTTATTGTTTTCGAAGCATTTATTGCGATTTTCCACTTCGAGAACCAGCTTTCTAGTTCTTGGATGTGTTTGTTTAATGCGTGAGTGATGAATTTTATGTTTCTGTTTCTGGCCAGTATAGCTGTGTCATCTGCGAAAATGCATAGTTTGGTATAGTGTTTCTGAGGTATATCATTAATAAATATTGAGTATAAGGTGGGGGATAATTTAACTCCTTGCGGTACACTTGCTTTTATGGAGCGAAGTTTGGAGAGTGTGGCGTTAACGCATACTGTGAAATTTCTGTTAAAGAGGAAGAAGGAAATCAATCTTACGAGAGGAGAAGGAGTGTTATAAGAGATTAATTTATAAATGAGTTCTTCCAGCCACACTCTATCGAATATTTTTTGAGCATCGAGGAAAACCGCTCCCGTGTTTTCTCTATTTTCGAAGCCTGCGGTGACATATTCAACGACTCTAAGGAGTTGGTGGGTGGTAGACAATTTGGGTTTAAAGCCGAATTGCATGGGGATTAGAATGTTATTGTTGATCAAGTGCTTATTAAGTTTTTGTAGGATAAAGTGTTCTGTTATTTTGCTGAAATTAGGAAGGAGTGATATTGGTCTGCAGCTGGTGGGATCAGTAGGATCTTTTCCAGGCCTTAAAATAAGAATCACGACAGCAGTTTTCCAAGATGAGGGGAAGTATTTAAATTTGAAAGTAATATAAGTACAGTTTGAATTTGGTGGTGAGTGGAAGATTTTTGATAATTTTATTTGATACACCGTCTATCCCTTGAGCCGTTTTTACATTTAATTTATTTATGTACTGGAAAAATTCCATAGGCGTTGGAGGCTCTATTTTGGAGTTGATCGGATTTTTTAAAAAGTTTTCTAGGATATTGCTTATTTTGTTTTCTGTGTCAGTGTTGTGCATGTTATTCAAGGTGAATTGTTGCTCCAAGCTATCAGCTAAAGTTTCGGCTTTATCAGTGTTTGAAATGGCAGTACTGGCCTGGCCTTTAAGGCCGGAGATTTTTGTTTATGTTTTCCTCATGTATTTTGCTGTGTTCCAAAGTGAATTATCGTTGGGTTGAAGTGCTAATAGCTTGTTTTTCCAGTCCTCTTGCGAAACTCGTTTTCTGGTTTTTTCTATTGCTCTATTTAATCTGTTTGTCTTTTTTATCAGATGGGTCTCTAGTTCTTTGCCATTTATGACGCGCGCTATTTCTTCTATTTAACAATATTTTTAATTCGTTGTTTACATATTGGGTGTTGGGATCCATTTCTTTAGAATTTGCGCGAAAAGTTGTTGTGATTGTGTTTGTAAAATTTGTGATAAGAGTGTCTAGGTCATCTGGTGAATAAACATTAATATTTAGGTCGGTGTTGTACAGCATGTTTGTTTTAAATTTAGTCCAGTTTGTTTTTAATTTATTGTTGTGTTTGGGGGTTTTAAAGGAAAAGTAAAAATTTAATAGAACTGGGTTGTGGTCTGAGCTTAGTTCCGGGACCGACGATATGTCGTATGAGTGTAGAAGATTTTTTGTTATTGCTAGAACTATGAAAGATGCAGTGTAGTTTTCGTAGCGAGTGGGAGTGGGAGGGGTGATAATTTCTAGTCCGGTGGAGTTCGCAAATGACTTTAAAATATTCCCTCTATTAGTGTTTTTGTTGGAGCCCCAGGTAATGTGGTGAGCATTAAAATCACCTCCCACAATGCATAGATTACCTAGATGCATTAAAATGTTCGGGTCCGAAGTGAGCTGGTTTGTGTCAGATGAGGGGGGAATGTAAATTGAAGAAATTACTATTGGGTCCGAATTAAGAATGTTTAGGCTGACACTGGTTGATTCTATATGGGTGATTGGGGGTGAAGTAATTTCGTGGTGTGGAAGTGAATTGTTAATTACTATGACCGTGCCACCGCTGGGTTTATGTACGTCTTGGTTGGGTCTATAGTTTAAGTACGAGTTATAGTTGGCTATTTTAATAGTTTGGGGAGGTCTCAGGTGGGTTTCTTGCAGTAAGATAATATCGGAGTTGTGCTTGTTTATAAAGTTACAGAGGTCTATTATCCGAGTTTTAATGCCGTTGGCATTCCAGGACACAATCCTTAGACTAGGTGTTGAACTAATTATTTATTGTAGGTATAGCTGCTTCAAGAACAGTTTCGACTATTTGCTCAGGACTTGGACTTGGTAATCCTTTTATGACTACTTTTAGGAGTCTGTCTTCCTTAGGTGTGATAACGTAATAGTCATATTTGTTTTCTTTTAGCAATTTGATTATATTACGGTAATCTTCTTCATTTTTAGGGGATATTCTTATATATCCATTTGAATGACTGTTTTCAGTTCCAGGGAATTTTCTGTTGATGTCCTGAAGGGTTAGATTGTATTTCTCAGTTATTCTGAGCATGATGGGGTGAATTTTAACTTTATCGTTTTCTTCGTTTAATGATTCGAATCTATTGCTGCTTGGGATTTCTGTGTTTGAATTTTTGGGTTCAGTTTGATTTTTTCCTACTCATTTAGGAGGTGGGGTCTGAAAATTTTGGCTGTTAGGGTTGTTTATTTTTGTTGGAGAGTTTAAGGGAGAGTTTTTGTTGCTATCTGCGTTTCGCTTTTGGTTGGACATGTGAAGGCCATAAAAAATATGTAATTGTTGAAATGTATATCAACGGGGACAGCAACATGTTCAGTACTTTGCTACCAACACGCCAAGTTGACAAGCGCCCATTCTAGGGTTCCTTTTTTTTTTGTAACTGCGCGGATCATAACCCGCCAGAACTGTTTAGAATTCGCATCGCGATGCTTACCGTTGGTAGCGGGGTGACTCCATGCTCCTTCTCATAGAAATAAACCGTATTTTATAGAAGCATCGTTTCATCACTTATAGCTACACCGCAATTCCTTAGTTTATTTAAATTAGTTACACCGCATTATTGAGTTCATCCCCCAATCTCAATTGTGGAGCCTTCATCGACCTCCACAACACGCGGTAATATTTGTATCTCTTAATCGGTTCCTGCGGTAAAGATGAAAAAAACACTCAACTCTGAAGCTACAGGAGATCTATGCACTGCCTTCTCAAAATATGAAAAAATTCGAGTTAGTCTGCTTCCAGATTTGTTAAAAAGTACTTACATTTGCTTTTAAAATCTGAATGATATCAAGTATTTTGTATTGATAACTGCAAAATGGGAAACACATTAAGAAATTCCTATTATTTTATTTAGACATCTCAAGTTCATTTTTTATTTTTATTTTATACTAAACATTTTTAGTTACATCTAATTAGACTGCAAATTCCGTTCTGAAAATAATATTGTTTGAATTAACTAAAAATATTTGAAATGTGTATTCATTCTATTGATTTTTTTCAATCAAAAGATAAAGCTTTTTGTTTGGAAATGATAATAAATCAATGCTGAGACGATTCATGAATAAATAAAAGAATGATTAATCGTTGATCAAAGAAAAAGATAACTTCCACTGAAAGTCTTCGTTTTTATCTTTTAATTGCTTCTAAAATTCTTATTGTGGGACATTTAATATTACTATTTGCCTATTGATATCCAAGAACGCGTTTTCTACTTCTTACTCCTTGGAAAAGTGAAAACGGAGCAAAATCACTGAAATTCTTACCATTACATCAAAAACAGAAATCGCATGAGCAATCATTAAAATATTTAAATGCGTTTGTATATTTGAAATCTTATGCAATTGTTTGCCGAAATAAAGAAAAAAATTATAGTTGAAATCGCGTTAATAAAATCCAGGAATCTCGGAGAAAAAATACATGAATTTGCGGGCTGCAAAATGTAGAATCCTTTCAATTATTATCAAATGTGTAGATGAATTTAAGGGTAAGATGCTTATAAGGCTTTATTTCTGCAAAAAATATATTAAAAGACATTAAGCAAAGTTCGTTAGAAATTCAACGATTGCAGGCATTAGCGTTTCATATGCATACTATGTTTAGATGTCTGGATATAAGAGAGCGTGATATATTTTAACTAAAAAGGTTTCAGAATGAAATTTTTTTAAAAGGCATTACAGTTTTAATTTAACTATAATACCATTTGGACATAACACACGGGCTATTTAGTGGGAAAAAACCTTATATTTTTGCACCGTGATGAGATGTCAAGGACAAAACTCAAGCTTTCTCGCCCTCTCCAAACTTCCACACCATACGAAAGAAAGGACATTTAATCCGCAATGATATACAGACAATAACACCAGGTCTACAGCCAGCAGTCTCCAGTATGGAAACTGAAATCTAATCATTACGACACCACAGCTTCCTTAAAAGCGCTAAGTAAAGGCACCTTGACAGAAGAATTCTAATCAACAAGATGTGCTCCAGAAAGGATTCATCAAAATATTTATGCGAGAGAATAAAATTAAAAAGAAAGAGTGCGGTTAATTATAGAAGACAGATGAAAAGATGATGAACCAGAACTGTCAACAAAACTATAGCAGAACCATTTTTGTATAAAGTTGTTGATTTCATGAGAATTTAAAATTTAATTAAAAGCTTTATAAGAAATGGCGATGGCCTGTTAGCTTGTCACGTGCATCATCAAACAGTTATTCTTTCTCAAGTGCTGACATAAAGTAACATTTTAATTAAGAATATCAAAATCAATAGGTGTAATTAGTTCCCTTATTTAAAGTGGTTTAAAATGCAATAATTAATCTAATTCAGGGATGTTGCAATTGAGCATACTGATAAGACGATTAAATACATCAAACTGGTATAATATTAAATACATTGTTTTAATACTGTCCGATTTCTGTAGCTATTGTAAAAATTGTAGGATATCAAAGCAGATATAGAAGAAGGATAAATACCTTCATGGGGGGGAAAAAAAAAACGATTTTTTAAATAATTCGTCATATGAAAAAAAAAAAAAAAAAAAAAAAAAGCAATGCTAAAATAAATTATCCATATCAGGGATATTAAAAACGCAATTGCTATGGAAAAATATTCAGTTAAAAGTTAAGATATCTGAAAACATATTTGACAAATATGACGCAATAAAAGTTTTTTTTAAGAATATTCCATTTTATTCTAGCTTCCAGAGTTGCCAGCTGATCAAACGATAATGAATCGATTTCGGATCGTCAGAAAATTGTTCGAGTAGGCATTCATAATTTGAACCAACTGATTCGAAATGGTTACAAACAACCAAGAGATCAATTTAAAAAATGAATTTTAGATATCGGTGATGATAGGCACATTAAAAAACGGGAGGTGAAAGTTGGGAAAAAAGATTTTCAGAGAACACTAGAATAAAAAGATTTTTGAGATAAAATAGCTAAATAGTATAAAAATTTTCTATATGTTAAAAGTATGATGGAAATTAACTTTGTCTCATTGACGTATTACTAAATTACTTACAAATGAACTATGAGACAAATACAAGACAAACATCAGCGATTTTAAAAGCAAAACGATTGTTTTCGATCTTGAAATGAATCGAATTACAGAATATTTAAATTCAATGCCCTCTAAGCAGTTATTTCACAGGCAAATAATTAGAGCAAGTTTACACTAGGACATCGAAGCGGTGCCGCATTCGATGTGTCGTTTGATAAGGAAGTTATATAAAAAGCTGCTACAAATGCATCAATCATTTAGAATTATTAGAACCTGACATGTCTGATGAAGCATAATATAATTTTAACAAAAGGTGATATTTTAAATTTCTTCTTAAATTTAGAATTTGAATCACATACATTATTTTTTAAATGCGTAAAAATATCTTTCCTTTTATTCCTGAACACGCGTTTTTTAACAGAGTTTCAACATTAAGAATCTGCCGTTTACGTAACAGATAAATTTCAATATAATAAGATTTCGTTTCTGGCTTTGTAGATAAAAATTTATTAAGCAAAATTAATAATTGTCTTCCAATGAATTATTATTCGATTCGTTAGCAATCTAACAAAAGATTTAAAATAAAGCATTCACACTATAGAAGTTTCGATTCAACTTAAGCGCAGAATAAAACAACAATTATTGCAGATGTACGAATTCAACTCGCAGGTGGAATTTTGTTTTGAAGAGATAACAGGGTTGCCAGAAAAATGTACGGGCCGCTATTCTCCATTAAAACTCTCAAAATTAAATGATTAAAAAGACGTTTTGAAAGACCTCTAACTCAATCGTTACATAATCCAAAATTAGTAAGGAATTTGAATAAGCATGCATTTAATTTCGTACACACGTGAGATAAAATAGTTTTGTAATATAGAGCTCAACCCGCAAACATTTATTTTCTTTAATAAATGAAATAGTAATATTCAATTAAAAGGTTCAAAATTTAAAAATTGTATAAATTTGAGTTAAAACTAGTAATTTATTTAAATATGGTCAATAATTTAGCTATTTGAAACTCTCTTCCCCCCAAAAATATATTTTTGTCACAATATCATACTTAACGGCCACTAACATTAAAGCTCTTTTTTCATACTTAATTGATTCATTCATATTTAACATGATAAGTAAAATTAAAATTATTAACTAAATATTAAAAACTTGGTAATAAAAACGTTTGATTATAAACTTTTGATCAAATGCTTCGAAAGAAACTGTTTCAATTTAAGAAAATTCTTACATCGGTTTTTAGCTATAAATATTCAAATCCACACCTACTACATTTTTCCGTTTTGATTCGGGGGATAATAAAATATTGAAAATAACCATCGACCATAAGGGCGAGACATTTCAGACCATTTTCAAAATATAATTCAGGAAAATATATACTTCAAGACCAAAGGAATTGTAATATCGGGTTTTAAAAATGGATTAAAAAATGAAACAGTGAAAATCTGTTTCGAATTGTATAAATCGTAAAATTCAGCAATATCGAATGGAACTGCATAATTTATTTCAAAGATGATAATTTTTTTAATGATAGTTATTCTAGGATGAATACAATTTAAAAAGGAATAATGCATTTTTCAATAATTTTGCTAGCTATTTTTTGGGTTGCGAAGTTTTGTAGAA
>JAPMOR010028912.1:3713-111909 GCA_026543865.1 Argiope aurantia
ATATATATATATATATATATATATATATATATATATATATATATATTGATTTGATAGACTAATATACGTGTAAATTAATTAAAAACGTGATTTTAAGGACTAATATATAAATCAAACAATTATACGTAATTTAAACGAACAAACGTAAAATTTAATTAACTCAAAAACAAGTTATAAATATTTTAAATGATATAGTAAATAAAAAAATTAAATTAAAAGATTTTTTTTTTTCAAATTACAAGGGAAAAAAATAGAAATATATACAATACTAACATAAATTTTATTAAAAAATGCATGCGTGTTAGTTTTCAATCACATTGCTGGTCTGTCAAAAAAAAAGTTTTAAGTAAACGTTATAACCTTTTGTCCCCCAAGAATACGTAAAAACGGAAATAAAGTGTGATGTTTAATGTTAGAAGGAACATTAAATCCACGGAACAAAGAAAGTGGGAGGGTCAAGACACAAATAGTCTTATCGCTTAAATCAACTGGCCATTCGAAAGGCCGGTCATTTCATCCCAAAGGAATAGAGCTCCATCAAGCATCAAAGCCAATAAGAGCAAAGACTCTATTATTTTCCGCCGCAGATTCGAAGAGGCGATAAAAATAAAAGAAGTTGAGTTTAATTTTGACTTAATATTAACTGTAAACATAAATCACAAATAATTTGTGGTGTTATTTTCAAGAAATACTTTGCAATAGAAATAGTAATAAATGTTTTGGGGTTAAGTCCTATTGTCACAGCCAATTTCGTTCATTGTTACCAAATAGTTTACGTCTTTTCCAAAACGTATGTGACTTTTTGTAACTTAAAAATAACTGTTAGAATTCTAACTTTCAAAACTGGTAATTGATAAAGTCTGTATGAAAAAATTAAAACGACACCACAACGAATTACATCATCTAAATTGAAAGAAAGTGGGAAACTAAGGTTGGAACACAATTGGAATGGCCATATCCATCTCTTATTTCCTTCCGTGCTTGGTACATCCCGTCACTGGAGTGGAGGTAACTCAATCACGCAACATTATTTTGCCCATTAGGGAAGCCAGAACCTACTTACTTATCCACTAACTTCCCGTCCATGCACTCATGACTCAGGCGGAGAATTATGAAACTATATTATGATCAAAATAATATTTACAAAATGAATGAAAACGAAGTGTAAGAAAAGAAACTAAAATTATATAAGAGTATAGGATCGGAAATGGCTCTTGGAAGAATTAGATGCATTTGAGAATGTTAAATAAAACAATTAAGACTATATATAACCGATTACTAAAATTATTTGTAATTTATTTTTGCATAAATTTCACAGATACCACAAACACGGTAAAGGATGGGCGACGCAGTTTTAGTAGAAGCATATATAACATACATATATTGTATTGAATAATTGGTATTTTAAAACTCCATGCAGTGAGATAATGGACTATTAACCAACCTCCAGTTCTTGATATTTTCTTGAGAGACTGGGACGCAATAACGACTGAGGTAAGGCTTAAAAAATGTGTAGTTTATACAATATTTTAAATAAAATTCTCTTATTTTCAAAACTTGATTAAAATATTACCGCGATTAAATTCATTACAATAACCATGAATTGATTAGAATTATTAAAACAATTACTTTTGATTTGCATTGTTTACTAACATAGGCCGAAATAAAAATATATGATAAATTCCCAAACCCGCGAAGAATGGGAAATGAAATTCAAGTCTTATTTTCATATCCTAATTATAAACTAATTAAAAATTAAATTTAAGACATTTAAGCATTAACACAGCCAATCCGCTAGGGAAGGAAAAAAAATATTAACAAGGCGCGCTTTTCATAACAAACTCATCGCGCTGCTGCTACTGGTATTATCAGGAAAGAGAAAAGGACGAGGAAACATCGAATGAACCTCAAGCAAAGATAATGGATGTTGTTATCGTAGATAGTGGTTAACTAAATATTTGTTATGACAGGATAATCTCTTGGCGAACTTTTCCAGCGCCAACTTGGAGGAGAAATTATTATTTAGGAAGAAGCAAACGACTTTAAAGGTGAAAGAAGATGGGCGGAGAAAAAAAAAAGCTGTATTTATTCTAAGCCCATTGTTGGATTCTGTTGCTTTACTTGATTAATTATGCCTTTATAGGGAAATATTTTAATTATATTAATATTTTATCTTCTTCGACAGGTTTAGAATTCTGAAAAGGGTCAAAGCTTTAATCTTTATGCCCTTATCAATATTAATATAATCGCTCAGAATTATTAACTTCTTTTCTTGGAAAAAAAATGAATGAATGAAAAAATAAACATCGAATTGCGATGTTTGTAGTTGAAGACACTGAGAATGTTTATCGGCTAGGGAAATAATAGAAATTCTGATATTTTTAAGTACATTTAATGCTGGATAAGAAAATTCCTTAGACGGAAATTGAATAAATAATTAATTGATTAATTAATAAAGGGAATCTTAGCAGCATTTAGTAGTTTTTATTTACAGTTCATTATGAGAATAAAGTTTTCTGCATTTCGATTGTAGTTAGATTTGATTAATATTTAATTATTTATTGTAAATGGGGTAAATATTTTAACAATTATTTTGCAGCGAACTTATTTAATGCATATATAAAATCATGTTAAAAAATCATTGTACCTCATTCTGTAAACGATATCACGATTCATAATATGGCTTCAGTTTAGAAAATTAATGGTTTTTTAATGAATTTATCCACTTGAATTTTAAATTTGGAATAAACACACACAAAAAAAGATGGATAATTCTTATTTAATTAACTATGTATTGAAAATGTTTTTGAGAAGGAAATATAATATAGTTAGCATTTAAAATTATTAATTATTTAGTAATTTGTTGCGATTAAATTTGAAAATTTTATTTGTTACAAGTTTTAGTTGTTATTGCTATAATTATTTATTAATATCAGAAATATATATTAATAAGATATAATGTATCGAAATGTATTTCCATAAAAGTACAAAAATGATACAAATACTTAATTAAATTAGTTTTATTTTTTGTGAATATTTAAATTTTGATTTGAACAAAGAAATATTTCAAAAGATTTAAGATAATATGAAAAAAATATACAAATAAGAAAGTATAATTTCGCATATTTTCACAATGTATATAAAATAGAGTAGTAAAATTAATAGAAACACTAAAAAAAACTTCAACAGCATTTATAGTAAAAAATTCAAAGATATTTTTGACAAAAATTTGTGAATAATTTATAGTAAATATTAACTGACAAAATAAAGATTTTGTATATCAACTGCGAGACATTGCACTATAGACTATAAAATAAATGCAAACTCAACTAAATTCACAAAAAGTTCGCTTTTAAAGCGATATTAATCTTAAGACAGATTTTTTCCCCTCGCATTCTTGATTAGAGAATATCACCGATTAGTCTTCGATTTAACAAAAAATTTTAGTGTTTAAAGAAAATTGAATTCTTTCTTCAAAATGACAAAAAGAATAAAACTTTAAATAAAAGAGATTATCGCCTGTTTATTTCACAAGCATTTGTGGAATATAAGTTTAAAATTCACGTACACGAAACGAATGAAATGCATTCCCCGATACATCACCAACCGCCAAGAAAGGCGAATCTCTATCCAAATGCAACCCATCCCAAGAGCAACAACGCAGCTATTTGTTCCGTGTGTGAAACCAGCCATGCCCATTGGGATAACCAGGCCGCGCTCCGACATATTCCGTTTATGAAAGAATATTTTCTTGTGATGTGTCCCTTTGCGCTGCCGGGGCAATGCAGGGGCGGCGAAACTATTTGGATGAGCAGCCCACAATTGATGTGCGGTCATGTGGCCTCTTTCTTATAGATACCAGGCGGCTGGGCTTTTTCAATGGCTAATCGCTAAGCGACTAAGTTATTTACTTTCTTATGCCAGCGCCGCATCAGAGCAGTTTCATTTGTTGGGGCCGCACTTTGCTGTATTAGGTTCCACTGACTGGGTCCCCAAGAAGTAATGAGACGTGAAAATAGACGCGGATTGGTTCTTCTTCTGTGTGGGTGACTCATTTATTATGTGTACGAGAGAAATTAAAATTTATTAAAAGTCGAAGACATTTTTAAATGTAATAAGATAAAGAATTATCCTCCGGTTTCTTCGTGAAAATAACTTTTTTAAAAAATCAAACAATGGCGATAGAAACAATGAGGGTATGAAAATAGCGTTTTTAATAGAGCACGATGAAGCGATTTGATTTAATTTTAAAAAAAGATAATAATAAAAAAAACACCTAGTTTGTCTAGAGTTAGACTTTGTGAATGTAATGGAATAAAATGGTGATCAAGAAAAAAAAAATATTTATAAAAAAATTACCCTTAAAAACTTAACACTAATTCAATATTTGAAAATATTTATTATAATTTCTTGAAAGTTCTGTTTAAAATATCTTGTGATTTTGTGTCTAAAGAATGCTTAACCTGCGAGTTAAAGCAGTATTTAGCTGATAAACAAGATGAAGAAGATTTGTGAGGAAGGAAGATGATTATTAGAATGGGATATTTAACATGTGTGCCGTGTGATTCATCGGTGATTCACACGTCCTATCTAATTAGTTCACGCCCGCTATCTAATTAGACGTCATCTGCTCTACTAAAGTAAGAGATAGAAAAGGGAATAAAATAATTAAACGGATGGTCCGAATCACAAATCATGGCAGCGAACGTTATAAGAGCACGATTTAAAAACTGATAGACAAATGCGCGAGTTAGCAACCAACTATTGATTGTGACTTGAATGTTTTTAATGGTTTATCTATCATTACATAAGGCAAAAAAGAAATTTGTGTCAATTATTCTGAGAGTCCGATTTACATATAAGAGATTATTTCAATCACTTGTGGTATATACGTGCAAAATCGCTCTGATCAACAAAAAATATCATATTTCCTCTTCATTATAAGTTTTTGATTCATACATTTGCTTAGTTATACTACTTCAAATGGGGTTACAATACAGCAGATGCGTCTAATTTTTATCTAATGTTCTATTTGGGTGCTATGGATAATTTTAGCCAGCAAAATGCGTCACACTTCTGTTTTATCACGAGTCGTTGATCCCAGCATTAGTCTAATTTCTTTCTACATAGGCTAATTCATGTGGGATTAAAATATGAGATTAGCTTAATTTCTAACTTAGATGTTATGCAAGCGCTCCGGATCGCTGTGGTCAATGTAGAATGTCACAGTTCTCTTTGAGGATGAAGCCTTGACTTACGTATGTGGCAAGATATACTAGTACAAATGAAACTATAATTATCCAAAGAGTTGATAATATTTTAATAATGCTAATTTAAAAAAAGATCTAAAGCATAACAACAACAAAAAAGAACTTTGTCTTATTTCATAAATAAGAAATATATAAATTAATATTGAAAATTATTTTCCTGATTCTAATACCATATAAAGAAATTAAATAAGTGTGTGAATGCATTTATTACTTGTATTGTTTATTCATTTACTTAGCAAGACAAAGAATATTAAATTGTAACATGCAAATTTGCTTTGTTTTTCTGTCCTCATTTTTTTATTACGTAAATTGAATCTCTGGTAAAATAGTCGATTAGAACTTACTCTCAGAAGACCAGGGACACATCTGTCCAGAAAGATAAATGGTTTGCAAGCATCCGTGCTATGCATAATAAAAAATTTGTTTATGCGGAAAATGGTATTACAAGAAACATGACATTGTTATTAATTTGTTACCAATTAAAACGATTAGAAATATTTACGGTACATAGTACTGAATAAATAAAGATTGTTTCCCAAATATAGTCTAAACACAATTAGAAAAACAAATCCGTCATTAAAAATAATATAGAAAGGGACGAAACGATAAAACGTTAGCATCTCAGTACTTACTAATTTTTTTCCCCTAAACATAGTTTTTTTTTTTTTTTTTTTTTTTTTTTTTGTAATGGGAAACTTCCCGATTCAAGAATTCGACAAAAGTATATTTAAGTCATGAATTCTTATAAATTTAGTTATAAATTCGTTTCTCAGTACTTACTGATTTTTCTAATCGAAAATAGATTTTTTATAATGGAAAACTTTATTATTCAATGAATTTTCTTGGGCAAAAATATATTTAAGTCATGAATTCTAATAAATTTGGTTGATAAATCAGCTTGCTTTACTCATGACTAATGCAATTTGATTAAAAAAAACAACATAACATTCGTAAAATATTTTTAAAAAAATATTCTGAGAAGGCTGAAAAAAATTTTTCTGCCATCTTTTGCAATACATTTCTCGATTTTAAAAAAAGAAAACAAGGCAAATATTAATAATATTGTTGTAATATAAGTACTAAGAAATATATTAGTTACTTCGAAAAGGAGTCAGTAAAGAAAACTGTCAAAGACTCCTAGAAATCAAAACTTTTGAATTCAAATACTAAATAATTCGTTATCGGTAGATAATTTTTGAAATAAAAAATGTTATTTTCAAAAAAATGTTAATAGAAATAAAAATAACGACTATTTAAATTTCAGAAAATTTAGTTATCTTTCCTTTATAGTAAAACTATCAATACAGCAAGTCTCAATAATGCGATAAAAAAAGGATTCATTTAGGTTAGACAGAATTCAAACGTTTATTATATTAATAAAAAAACACTACTAATATACACAACACGTATTAATAAATATTGACTGTATTAAATTACAAAGATGTCTTACATAGATTAAATTACAAAGATGTCAAAGACATCAGCAGTTGTGCAGATCTTTGGAGAATTCCCATTATCCGCCCCTCTAACAGCTTTTAGAATAATAGTGATGGAAGATTTGTCTCCGAACAGTCTTTGTCTTTCTCCCTCATCACCAGAATCGATGATTGTTTTACGCAATTGGAAACAGCAACTCTCCACTGGGCCCATTACCAGCAAAAGGTTCGTCCGGCGCTCTATGCTAATTCAAGGCGCCGGATTGGCGAGCCCTAGAATTATGCCGGGCATTATCCAGGACCGGGCTTTAAATGATGGCCTGAAGCCATGCGGCGGACCACATAGTACCTCCTTTCCATCCTCCTATGCTCTTGCAATTAGAAGACCACATCGACTAATTCCATTTCACAAGTTGTCCTAACCCCTTCTAATTAGCCTAGGATTAGTGCCATCTGGATTTACATAGTTTTAAGGTACTTCCTTTGTATCGGATTCGCATCCAGGAGAAAATCCTCCTCAGTCGCGATGAGTCTTCCGTCATGTATATTTCAAGAGCGATTGCAATTCCGATGGGAAAGTACGCCTGCAACTTGTTGGTGCATCTTCGCGAACAGGGATATTAAGGATATGCCTGAAAGAGATCCTTGGGCAAGCACTGGATGGCATTGGATATTTCAAGAAGATTAGTGTCGAGTTCTCAGGTAAAATATGTAAAGTAACCTGAATCAGGAATGTTGATATGCTATTATAGCTCACGCCAGATATATTTAAGAAATAATACGCTAGAGCTATTATAACTGGAGTATATTTATTTTGCCTAGGAATCCATGGATTAACATGGCTTTCGATCTTGCCTTCTGATATATTAAATTTCAGCAATGAGATAAGTTTATAGTTATATTGTGATGAGGTATAATATTTGCAGATTTAAGTAAATAAGAAAATTTGCCTACTAAATTTTCAGTTAAATATTTAGTTTGAAACTTAGAAAAGGATCGATCTTGAAATAATAAAGTAAAATTTCATTCTTCAAATTTTTCGAAATCACAACAAGAAAATTTCCTTTAAAATACCATACTCGTCTTTATGCAGAATGAAGCTTGTATGCAGATACGAAAAATCAATTTCCAAAAGTTAATGCATACAAGATACAAAAAAAATGATGTTTAATATCTTTTTAATTCATGATTTAGTTAATTACTGTGCTATTAATTGATAACACTGGAGTTAATTTGTAGATATTGCAGATATGCTGTATAAGGATTTGGATTTTTGAAGTACATTTACCCAAGTAAAATGAGTAAATTACCTTGAATCAGAAATGCTGGTGTAAGTGTATGTCACGTAGATATTCTAGTGTTGGACTCAATGACGCACACAAGAGGTAGAGCTAAACCAATTTATTAACAGAACTCTGAACTGAGAATACAGTAACTGACAAATCTTCTGCTTTTATATAAGCAGAGAAAGTTCCAGAATACTCTTCTGGAGACAGTAAGAAAAGTCCAGAACACTTGTCTGGTAAACTAAAGAAATGTCCAGTATCTTCTGGAACATGAAATAAAGGAAAACATAAAATCAAGAAATTAAGTATTTACACATACCATTAATCTCAGTGTCTCTAGCGGGATTCGAACCCAGGTCTCTTGATCACAAGACCAGTGCCATGACCATTCGGCCATGGAGATTCGACAGTCTTTCTTCAATGCGGCAAGTGTTACAGCATTCATACTAGATCTATCAACTTTTAAATTTTAATCGCCCAATTTTTCAAAATTCAGAAAAATTGCATGATAATGATCCTCAACGTTTATGCATTATGTATTGTGCATGAACATAGGAAAACCAATTCTATAAAATGGTGACAGTATTCTTTCTAAGTGATGCAACAACAATACTGTTCAAATTATTCCTTAATACTATTTGCATAAGAATTCTAACTACCCTCGAGAGCATAAAATCTCTAACTTAACCCTTTATGTGGCGTGATTGCTCAGAAGCAAAGGGTTTCATGGGAAATCTACAAATGAATATTAACATAATATTTACATGGGTCATGCTTTCGTGAATAGTTTTCTTAGGACTAATTAAAATAAAAAATAAATTAACAAGAATTAATTAATTTAATTAAAAAATTTAATAGTAAGTAGGATATTATACGTATCCTACTTGCTATGTGTATCTAAATAAATTTTACAGCAACTTTTCATCATCTCCAGTTAAAGAGTTAAGAATAAAATAGTATAAATGAAAGTATGTAAAATTTCATTCCTTCACTTGGGTAACTTCAATGAGATAATTAAGATCAAGGTTATATTTTTAATTACTTTTTCTCATTTCCGTCGAAAAATCCAACAAAAGAATAAATTTAGTAATTTTAGTTCCCAAATATTTTTATGCTACCTAAATTGGAATTGTGACCCTAGTTTTGAATCTTAAAATACCTAAAACGAAACTTATAGTGAATGATGAATAATAAAATCCATCGAGAATGAACACATTTTCGCTTCCTTTTCTCAGTTAAGAAGATACAGAATCAATTTAAAAGATATTTCCAACCCAAGAAGAATATCTAACATGTTTACCGAAACTGAACATAAAGAAGTATCTGCCTTTATAACGTTCTTGACGTCACCATCCCTCAAGGGCATGTCCCATGGGATAAAAACTCCAGAAAACTGCCAAATATTACCCTTTAAGGTTCTTAAAACTACTGCACACAAAAAGGTCTTAGACAGAAGAGGGACTCCCTCTTGACAACTTAGGTTTCAGAAACTGGCATCATCATTTCTATCCAATCATAAACCAGGTAATTAAATCAAGCGACGTAAAAGGCCCCGTCCATCGACCTAATCTTTTGCAAGGCCCCCTTATATTTAATGAATGCTACTGGGTGGAAATAATAGCCAGGTGGCGGTGGTGGGTGAGTTTTGATTTTTCGCTTCCCTTAGTCCAGCAAAGTTCTTTAATGATGAAGTGCGTTCCCGTGAAATACAATAACCACAGAGGAATTCTCTTTTGGCCACGCTCAATTTATCGATGCGTGGTTGACAGATTAAGTGAGAGAGGGGACGGCCAGAAGTTGAGGCCCGTCTTCTCATTAGTGATCACCGGGTCGCCGGTAATTTGATCGATATTTGTATTGGAAAACAAATTAATGTTGGGTTTTTGATCGTTCGTCTTTCCGCTATTTGGAAAGCGGAGTTGTAAATGTGTCTGTCCTCTGCAACGAAGTATCGTGTCCTCTTATTGACCAGCCCCGAGGTGTCGAGGATGAAATTGTTCTGGATTGACAGATTTGGAAATTGAACCATTCGGTCGATACATTAACTTGTTTAAGAGGTTCATTTTGAGATATGTTGGTACAATGTACAGTTTTTTTACATACAATATGTTTCGGTTATCGAAGGATAGTTCCGATGTATCCAGTGACGACAGATTGTAACTTAAAATAGCTGCAATTTTGCAGGTACTAAAAAATTCTTTAAAATATTTAAAATCCTGATTTTCTTCTTTTAATTAGAAATTTCATATCAAAATTACTAAATTTTCACTATCATATTTAATTCATGGCTTTACTTTGAAAGAAATCCAAATACGTACTTACGTATAATGATGTTCACAGCAATTCAATAAGAGAAATAAGTACTGTACAGAAATTTTACATTTGAGCAGATGAAAAATATTTAGCAGAACTACTACCCAACAGAAATTCTAAGAGAAATAAGTATCTTAAAATTTATTTTAAATATTCAATAAATAAAATCCCTAGACATATTATACTTTAATTCTTTTCCAGAATTATTTATTTTTCATATACTTAAAAGTTACAACTATATTCAATGGCAAGAAAACTTGGTATACTTGCTGTTCTGAGCAATTTCTTATGCCAATTTAACACTTTGGAAGATATTTAATTCCCTTTTAAAATTCAGATAATAGACAAAAGTTTATATTTAATTTTCTATTGGCATAAGTTGAATACTTTTACTAATCGGCCATTTTGGATCAGTGAATGTAATTGAAGCATCTACAAAATGCAGTAATTATAATAAAAATTATTGGTTCGTTCCATAATCTGGTGAAATCTTTGTTTCGTATAAACGTTGCATACCAAAGAAGGATATATTCTCAAAAACATAAAAAATAAAACTCAATAATATTAATGCTAATGAAATTCTTATATCATTATAGTCTGACTTACAAATATTCACCTTTAATAGAGCTCACAATAAAATCAATTTTATTCTAATGTTTTGATACCACCATGAATTAGAGAATTCACCAAAAACTAAATGGTAATAGAATGCAGGAAAATGGCTAATTTAAAATACAGAAAAATAGAATTTGACAACAAAGAATGTTTTGAAATACACGTTAATCAAGAAATAAGGGGAAAATTTTGATTTATAAATAAAACGGACAAAAAAAAATGTCAAAAATCTTCAATTTTATAATGAAAGTAAACGATTCTTAGTAAATTCTTTCGCGAATTATAAAACGATAAATTTTCTGAGTTTTTGTTTATTTTTATGAAGATGTTTTCGAAAGGAAAATAACTTTATGAATAAAAAATTTTCAAAAATAAAAAATCGAAAGTTAATTTTACAATGGTAACTACTTTATAAATGATACATTTTTCGATATGTAGCCGTTAATATACATGAAAACGTTGTAACAACATAATCACTAAGAAGGAAAACTTGAAACATTGTTACAGTTGTCTAACACTGACATCAGCAACACTTCTCCTCCAAATATAACATTTTCTCCAAAAATGACGGTAAATTTTCACCCAATCCCTAATTTTCTTGAATCGTTTAGAACATTAGTAGAGTTTGCACACACATACATCCAATCACTAGAGGCCTATCTCTGGAAAGGCTCCGAAGCGCTAACTTACTTAAACGGCTCCTTCCTTTTAATAACTCTTAGTTTTTCTAAGACTTAGCTAAAATAATAGCGACAGGAAATTTTAATACTCAATTCCCTTCTCCTTTTTTCCCCCTTTCTTTCTTTCCCTTTTTTACTCCCCCCCCCCTTTCAACTTTGACGGCTTGTATTTAAAAGATTTTTTTTTCGTCACTCCCCTCTCTCCTGAAATATATATATTTTTTATTATTACGTAGTGTTGGCAAAGCTATTACTCAGCGCTGCTTATCACTACAGCCACTTAAAGTTTTAGTGAGAGAAAAAAAAGAAAAAAAAAGAAAAAAAGAAAAGGGAAAGCTGAAGTAAGAAGTTTTTCGAAGCCCAGCTTCTCTGATTGAATTACGATAGGAGAAGAATGGGAAGAGGGTTGAAAAATTCTTAAAACAACGATTTTGTAATCGCTTATTTTTCAAGGCTTTTGTAATAACCTTTTTCCGAATCTCCGCTGAGATAACTGTGATTTCAATGGAAGACGGAAGAAAAAAAGAGAAAGAATCGTATATAGTTTAATTTTTATCGCTTATTTTCTTATTGCTGATATAATATAATTAGCTATCTTTTTTTCCTCCTTTTTTTATTGAATTATCTACTGAAACTTTATTTATTTTAATTTATATTTGGTAAAAATCTAACCTGTTGATTTATTTAAAACAGCGACTCCCGACATTTTGAGTTCGGAACTTAATTTCTTTTAAAACTTTTTTTTTGTATAAAATTGTAGTATATTTTTATCGTTATTTATATGCAATACTTGTGAATGACTATACTACAAGACATTTTAAGAAATAAGAAATTAGTATTTATAAGCAGCACTATTTTTCCATAGTTGATCGAATTTTATGAAAGCAACTATGTATTCATACAAGATGGAAACAGAACAGAAAGAAATTTTTTGCTGAATTCTCCGACTTACACCAGAAAGTGTTTATATCTCAATATTAAAATTTTGAATTAAATTATACTTTTATGATATTGTATGTAGACGATATCATAAAAATATCAATCATTTAAAAAATAATGGATTGAAAACGTTACACGAAAAACGATTTAAATGATTTAACTGTATAGTTAGGCATTTAAGACGTCAAACTACCTATTGCTTGCCGACGGATTCTAAAACCCTCCGCGCTTTTGCGTATGTGTTAGGATGGGTTTAATTCGGCAAAATAAGGGTGAGAGAAAAGAAGGAGATGTTTACATTTAACAATAAAGTAAATTCCGGAAATAGCGCACATCATTCCATGTGTCGCCCCTTAGTGGGATAGAAAAGTAGTCGTTTCGGAATACTAAAACGAACAGTACGTCATCTGATGTAGGTTGTTTGTGGAGGTTTTCTCATACATTTACTTTGGTTAAATTCCGCGCCTTTCCATGAAATATATAATTTGAAATAATAAATATTTTTTTAAAAAATCAGTCTTAATTATTTGTGTTCATCTCTTTTTCAAGGTACGATGCTAAACCTACATCAATAAAAAGTTCTTTTTTATAATTTGATTTTAATAATTTATTATTTTTGCGAACTCCTCTATTTTATTATAGCACTAGGTCATTATTATTTTGACAGCTGATTTTTAATGAAATCTAAGACTGACTATAGCATCACATATTGCCGTAGTTAAAGCACTAAATATGTTCATAAAGGCATATGTAATTCAGTAATTTTAATAATTAAGTTGATAAAAAATAATTATGGTAGCTAAACTGAAATAGAAATAATTTAATAGGTTTTTATTTTTAGCAAACGATTTTTGACATTAATTATTTTGCCACATAATTTTGCATAGAATATTTCATTTTCTAAAATACGATTACTCCTTTTACTGGAAATTTTTATATATTACTATTCGCAACTATTTTAAATTTAACAAATCTCATTCAAGAAAAAGGATGTTTTAACTCAGATTTTAGTTACTTACAGCTATTTTATGGATTAAAAATTTACAGAAAAAAGTAACTGACTATATATAAGTTGATAGTTTATTTAAAAAATAATTTTAGTATGAATTAAATGTTCTTGTAAGAATAGAATAATATTCCCAAAATTAAAAATGTTTTTCAGAAAACACGATATTTTTATAAAATTTATTTATCATTGAACGCACTTTTCCTCTAAAATTCAGTTTTACATAGAATGTTATTTATAAATTACGTTTTGCCAGTATCAAGATGATATTCTGCTTAATAATATTTCTGAAAAAAAAAATAGGCATACTCTATAATAAATGTCAATATTATATAAAACAAAAACTTCCTTTATTTCAAAACGGCCCATTGTAAATAAAAAAAAGTGTATTTAATGAATTGAATTTATAAATAGGAACTTAAAGGCTAGTAAATATGAAAAGATATTTTCGACAAAAGGCTTCATTCCCGTCACATAATTAGAGAAACTGCAGTTGTATTCCCTTTAGACTGATTTGAAATGTAGCATTTCGGTTGAATTCGGAAGCTTAAATCGAAATGAAATGTTAATAGAATTTAACGAAAAGCGAGAATTCGAAACAATCAGAGAGTAAGAACAATGCAGACTCACTCTGACAAATTGAGTCATCCATTCATTCGCTTACTGATTCAAATCAACGAATCTCATTCCTTTATTATAAAATAATTAAATAACCTTTAGTAGGAATCGTTTGTTCAAAGACAATCAGGGATCTAGAAATACAAAATTAGTACATGCAATACGCTACAGAAATTCTTTTAAAATTCAAGACAAAACTGAAACAAATTGCAGAAAACAACTTATCTATTTTCGAATATTTCAGTTCAGTTCAGTGCTCTTAACTTGTGAAAAAGTTTATTCCATTGTCATTAAAATATATATCACACTTAGGAGCGACTAAATAAAGATTCCGCTCCTCGCCTAAAAGAATCGAACTCTTTCAAAATACATTGTTTTAGTAAATACATTTGAATTCATGGATATCACAAGCAATATTTTTATCAAATTTAAAAGCATACAGGAAAAATATAGAATTAAAATCAGTGAAATAGCCTGCTTATTAATATCGTGTTAATTTCATGTAGCATTTATTTTACCAATTAGTCCTCGGTCAAATTAAAATATTTAATTAAAATACCAATTTAGATCGAGTGGTTTGGATTAAATTCGAGCACATTTTACTGCTGTGTTTATGGAACGTTGAATAAATGGTCTATTTAATGAAATTAGAGAATTTATTCAACATATCGAGATACGATTGCTAATATTTGATCATAGTGTTTAGATTTCAAGACATAAGTATTTGCAATGCTTTTTGTTGCGCATTATTAGGAATTTCGTAAATTTCTGTTAACACCTACTTTAATTTTATTATTTGCTAGTGACTAATAAATTCGAATCATTTAATTGTTTTTTAATGCCTCTCGATTTGTGAATGCAACCAAATTATCTTCTTTATGTATGCAACGAGATTTTAAGAATTCAGTGAACAATTATCTATTTTTATATCAGCAGAAATGGGTATTTACTAAGCCGCAAACTGACAGACAGACAGAGAGAGAGATCAGGTGAAAATATATTTGAATAATTTTATTAACTGCACGGAGTCTACGAATTTAACTACGACTTTACTTTATATTAAATGAATCTGAAAATACATTAATATACAATACATTTCTGTATTTATAAGTTGTTGGCTTAATCTTTTTACTAACAAATATCGGGTATTTGCGGTTGTTCCACTGTATTAAAACACGTCCCACTGGAAGGGGACACTACATAATTGAGGATGAGAAGCTTCCGGCATGGTGGTTGGTCCTTGCCACCCTGGTGGGTACACAAAAAGGTTGAGGTCTGACCCCTCTCATGGATGACGGGACATACTTCCCTAGGGAAGGATTGTACCGTAGCCGGTGATGCCCCTTAGGACTCAACCACAATTCCCGCCAGTGTTGCTGTTGCGGCGGATTTCTCCGTGCATTCAGATTTCTCCGTGTGCCTTCCGGCAGGTCGAAGTAGCCAGTTTGTGGTTTCTATTAAAACATCTTTAAGAAGAATGTTTTGGTGATTAACCACCACAAATTCTCCCTCATTTTTAAAAATAAATTAAAAAATCTATTAATTAAATTGATGAAGAATAATATATAAAAAAGTTAGAAGTTAATAATAAAGATAAAATTCGAGATAATACAAATCTTCTCTCAATAAACAACAACATATATATAATATCGGAATAAAAAAAATGAAATCGTAATTAAATTAAAAATAGTTGAAGTAAGAAATATGAAAAAAAATGCAAAAGCTGGATCTTGGAAATTATTAATAAAATTTAGTTTGATAAAAAAAAAAATGAATACAATATTTTGACTTAAAACTTTATATTAGCACATTAACATTCATTGAAAAAAAAATGCCCAATCAAAACACTTTTAGAAGGTCTATGAAAAAATAAATCCCCAGCAGTTAACAGTGAATCCCAAAAAGTCGATCTCTTTCTCTCTTTCTCCAAATAGGGAAGTTCGCGTCTGAAGAGAGAGAGGTAGGGTGAAAATGTAGCCAATAATAAAAAAAAATGACTGCTGCAAAAGGGAAGAAGAGAGCAAAGACGTATTCCGCAATGGACCACCAATCTGATTTGTCGAAACTGATTGCGAGGACAGATTCCTAAGCTTACAATCAGGAATAATTCAGCAGACGTGCTCATGCCTCGGGACTCAGAAGCTTTCTAACCGAGATGTGGATAGGAGAGTCCCGGCACATTTATTGCCTGCATGGCACCTTCTTTTTTCATACCCGGGGGATATTCTTTCACTCCAAGAAATCTCACAGAAGATGGAACTTTCCCCTTCTATGGTCGCGGAATAGGACAGATCCAAAAGAACCTCCATATTTCGGAACTTTTTTTTTTGTCACCATCCTTTCTTTTTTTCTCCTCCCCTTGTGCTTTGTGCTTTATTTTCATCTCATGTGCCGCTGTCTTCTTCTTCTTCTACCAACTATTCTTTTGCGAACATATAACACCCTTCTACCATCCTTTGTTGTCTTCGCGATCCTATATGTGAGTGTGATTACCTGTGGCTCCAGGTACACAGGAGTAGAGGAAATGACAACAAGGTCCACACAGGGTGGATATTATTGTTTTCCTAACAACGCCTCGACCGTGAAAAAGTCACAGTAGACAACAGAGAGAAAGATGGACGGAAGAAGAAAACTGGGAAAAGAAAAAAAAGAAGCAAAGAAAGCTATAGCTTTAACTGGAAGGAAACAAAAACAAACTGCTTCTGTTTTACCGTGTTAAATTGAAGACAAAAAAAAAGAAAAGAAGAAGAGAAAGAAAAGGAAACAAAGAGAAGAAAAATAGTTCGAAATATAGAATTGCAGTTTTTTTTTATTGTCGATTTCTTTGAGTTTGGATATAATTTAATTAAAAAAAATAACAAGAAAGAAAACTCTATTAACTCATTTTTTTTTATCATTCGGCATCTGTGGCAAGAAACTAGTTGGTTAATTAAAAAGGATGCATCGTACAGATAGACTTGGCATTTTATAAAGATACTTTTACTTTTCACCTATTAATTAAATTATCCTATAATAAAATCCTATTAACCAAAAAGGAGATATCACACAGATGGTATTCTTTAATGACTTTTCACTTATTAACATTGCTAACTAGTTTACCGCAGAAAAAAAGTACTATTTTCTTAGAAGCTATTCTTTGAGCTCGGATTAAAAAGAAATTATATTTGTGAAAGAACAGCAATATATCATTAACTGCATCGATCTTACTAATATTTTAAAAATGTAATTTGTTAGTGCAATATGTTTGATCATCTGATTTTTTTTGTATGTCCTTTGAAAGCGTAATCTTTTGCACAATCTTTAAAAGCATGTCGCCAACACAAGAACATGGTTATGTAATTGCATTTGATAAAATGGCTTTTTTTCTATTCCGAAATTAATGTTTTATAAATTATTTAAGCTATTGCAGTAAAAATGCTATGAATAACATGTGATGGTTTTTAGAAAATTAAATGAGGAATGCCTGAATATTAAAGAAGTTAAAACTGTTTGGATTTTTTTTTCTGAATTGAGCTCTTACTTTATTTAAATGGAAAAAAAATTAGTTTTTATCTGGAGATCTTCATTATATTTAAAAGCTAAATTGAAAACTGACAATTAAAATAGCGATTACAATTTAACATTTTTACTAAATTAAGTAAAAATGCATTTTTATTTTGAATTAAAATCTATTCCATCTCAGATTTTTTCAATTCAGTTCAAAAGATGAATAAATTCAACATGCAATAATTACTGATAATTTGAAAAGAGAAACCACGGATCAAAAATCCAATTAATACACAAGCGATATTTTCTTCTACTAATAATAAATAAGAATAAAAAAAAAACAGTAATCATACCTTTAGCATTTCATTTTGTAGAAAATTTAATTTGAAAACTTTTATAAGAAAAACAATTTTTTTAATCTTTTAATAGTAGAATTATACTATGCCGTTTATATCCTAGGTATGGATAAGCCTATAAGCAAAATAAAACATCGAATAATGAATAATAGATAATGTAGCAGTAAATGAATAATAGGCTGTGCATATAGTATAAATGACGTTTTAAAAGAAAAAAATCTAATGCACATTAAACAATATATAGTAATTTTTTTAGGGGGGAGAATAGATTCTAAAAAATTATTGCACGTTTCTAAGTATATTTTCAAAAGTACATTTCTCAAGAAGCTGAAGTAAAATAACAATTTTAAAATCTACTGAATAGCTTAAAAAAGTACCATTCTAATGAAAAAAAATTTTGTAAAAAGGATTTCAATTTGAAAATAAGATTGAAACATTTATGTATACAAATTCCTACCGAACAATTTCTCGAGACATAACAACATAAAAATAAAATTTGAATTGTATCTTGTACAGACTGATTTAACGATCATCAACACGCAAATTTTGCTCTAGAGATTACAAAATATTTTTGTAATAAATACATAGATGTTCTATTAATTAATTGATTAAACAATTATCATGACTTTGAGACTACATAAAATGTCGAAAAAAAGCACATTAACACTATAAAAGTATGTTCTTTTTTTGGGGGGGGGAGGGGGCAAACATTATGAAAAACCATTGAACATTTATTGTATGTATTTTAAAAAGCATATTTTTCTAGAAGATAAGTAAAATAAGAAATTTTAAAATTTATTGCAAAATCTTACAAAAATAACATTCTAATTTAACATTCTTTTGTCAAAAGGATTTCAATTTGAAAATAACTTAAGATCGAAAAACACTTATGCATTCAAATTCCAGCAGAAGAATTGTTGAATATAGTGCAACAAAAAAAACAGAATTTAAATCATATCTTCCATAGATTGATTTCACGACCATCAACACAGAAATTTTCCATTAGAGAGTATTAAATATTTCTTTAATAAAGATATTGACAATTTATTAATTTATCGATTAAGCAAGCATTAGGGCTGAGTGACTTTTAGAAAAAGAAATAATTATTTCACAATAATTTCACCATGAAATAAATGACTTAATTCAATCTAAAGTATTACTAAAATAACATTCTAATTGAAAATTTTTTTATCAGAAGAACTTTAGTTTGAAAATATCTTAACATTAAAACACTTATGTACACAAATTCCTCCGAATAATTGCTCGAGACAGTGCAACACAAAAACAGAATTTAAATCATATCTTCCATTGAGTAATTTTACGCCTACCAACATACAAATTTTTCTCTACAGATTAATAAATATATTTTTTAATAAAGATATTGCCGTTTTATTAATTCATCAACTAAGCAATCATCAGAGCTTTGTGACTTGTAGAAAAAGAAATTATTTCAGAATAACTCCATCATTAAATGACTTCCTAAATTGAATCGATTTCCATAACTATATTCCTTTTAAACAAATAACTCAAAATACAAAACAATGTCTTATAATATTATATATTAAGGGCTAGGGTCTCTTCTTATACCAAAATAACTCTCCTCAATGGGAAAAGCTCGGGACACTAATTCGATTCAGAACTGTTGCTCACGAAACGAAGGACAACACTAAATAAACAGAATCTGAATCATCTATTCCAGAGACAGCGTTCCTGATTACACCACCGCCAACTTCCCTCTGGAAATTACCAAATGCCGCTATAATAAAGACATCGAAGTTCTATTAATCCACGGAGACAATGCATCATTAATCATTTCTGGTGGTGTTAGGAGGATTATGAGGACATAATAAAGCCGAAGAAGACGATAATCCTCTGAACCTGTCTTCGTCCTTGCTCCCTTCTTCCCCGACAGACAGTACCATCAACGCTGAGAGAAGTATTAAATGCTTTGTTCTGGACTTGGATTAATCGATGCCCGGACTAAAAGAATTTTCTCGGAAGCCGGAATATTGTATAATGTGTAGGCCAGGCTAAATGGATTAATGCTCGCAATGATGTGCAGTACAAATAATGATGAGAAGTTCTTAAGAACAATTCGTAATTTTGCAGCAGGAGCACGTCGTCTTGGAGATGAAGGTTTCTTTCTTGGTGGTACTAGCGATGACAACGATTAATCGTTTATGGGTTTAAACAAAACTCTATATTTATGATTATTAAAGAAGATGCACCCTTTTTCATTAGACTTGCATCCTGTACAATAATGATGTTGATATTGTTACCTTGATACAGATAGATATAACTTTGTCACATTATTTTAGAATAATTTTGATTTAATGTTTACTCAAAGAGAGGAAAGTATATTACTTGTTGGTTTTAGTACATTTATTCCATTGATAAGGAATATTTTTATTGTAGATAATATTAAAATGCTTATTAACTTATAAAGGTACCAATTTAGTAAATGCGTTAAGGATAAACACATAGCCGTTGATTATTGATATCAGAGGATTTAAGCAATCATTATCATAAGAAATTGCAATTACCTCAGCAGATATTTTAAATATTGTACAAGTAATATTTGTTTATTGTAGAGAATATTAAAATGCTTATTAAAATATAAAGATGTGCATTGAATGGACGCGTTAACTGTAAACATAGAGCAGTTGATTATTCATATCCGAGGATTTAGATAATCGTTATTATAAGAAGTTACCATTATTTTTACCTTTTCAAATATTTTAAATATTGAACAAATATTCAGAGGAACATTCAATAATTCTTTCTTATAATAAAAAAAAGAATTCAGTTGCATTAAAGGAAATATTTCAGCATGTATAAATATTTTCCTTTTTTAATCAAAAAATAAGCCATTACACACACAAAAAAAAACCCCACTATTTTTTGAAGTAAATATAGATCTGTGCTAAATAAAAACTGTATTAATCTACAAATAAATTTATATTTAACATAAAATTTTGAAATAATTCAATATTTACTTTTTAATTTATTTAAAATTTATCAAATAGCATTAAACATAGTAAAAAAAACAAACATCCCAATTACTTCATAGGTCTTGAGAGTATATTATCACTGAGCGATTTAAATGAATTACGTAATAAAATTTTATTATTATTCATAAACAGCAACTCGCTTTGTTTTCTAAAGTATTAAAAGCAGTCTGATGCTGGTGGGTTATAGAAGGTAAAACTAGAAAAACACTGAAATTTTGCCTGTAAGATGATAATATGTAGATAAATTATTTTTCAATTTAAGAAATTATAACATTACATTTTAAATATCTTTGAAAATTAATTCGATATATCGATCATTAACAAAACTTTTTACAAATAACTATTTTAAAATGTTTTTAAATTTTAATTATTTGGTTAGAATTTATCAACTAGCTTCAAACACAGTAAAAGAAAAACGTCTCAATTATTCTATATGGTATTGAATTACGTTATAACATTTTATTATTATACTAAACAGTAGTTCGCTTCGTTTCAAAAATATTAAAAGCAGCCTGAACTTAGTGGGTTAATAAAAGGTAAAATTAAATAAACATTGAAATTTCGCCTGTAAGAAAACATTATTTAGATGTATTACTCTTTCAGTTTACGCAATTATAACATTACATTTTAAAATATCTTCGTAAATTAATTCGATATATCCCAATCACAAACGAAAAATAATATAAGTCACTGTTTTTAAATTTTTAAGTACAGCTGCAATTTTTATTCCTTCAGTAGAAAAACTTTATAAGCACAAATAAAAGAACACCCTCACCGCTGCCATAATACACAAATTTAACACATTTGCAATCTCACCAAAACTATTCCCACTTCTTTGTCGGTGGAGGACATAAATCCTTTTAATTACCATCCCATCTTTCACTTCACACCAACAACATTTCTTTCCAAAACCGCCGACCATAAATATAGCCATGGCCAGACCTAAACCTATCACCAGGCCACCAACATTTTGAATGTAAGCACGTCGTTGCACGGAGCTAATGGTGACAACAGCAAATGTTTCCCTCGAGAAATAAAGGATCGCTTGACGCAACGAGGAAGCCACACATATATAGAACCACAAATCTGCAGGTCCTGAGCGATGGCCACGTTTGACCTAGGGGTCGGCCGACACGTTCTGCTCAGCGAGAACATCTGCAGTGGACAATGGACCTTTTGCCCGCAGGGGACCATACATAGAGAGGATGAAATAAAGTGGCCTTTTCATAGTCCCCATGGGTGATATTTGGAGCAAAAGGGCCTTACATTTCCGAGGCTCTGGGTTTCTATCTTTATTGTGACATGCTTTTGTCTTGCAGGGCTCATCCTGGGATTGGACTACTAGGTTGCAAAAGGGGTGAAAGGATACAGCTGAAATAATGGCAATGACTAGTAGCTTTGTGGAAGAAGATAAAGTGAGATTAATTGCAATTTTCGTCTAAAGAAATAAAGAGTAGATCTCTGGTTGTTTGTTATTGTTGATTCTTAACCTAAATTTGCTGTATTGTGTAACTCTTTCAGGCAGAATTCAATCACTCATGCATTTTTTTGTAAATAGATTCAGAATTTACATGTTAGATGTAAAATGCAGATAATTTGTATGAATAGATAATAAGATTGAAAATAAAAATTAGCACATGTTCTGCTTCACTTTTTTTTTCCCTTTTTTTTTTTACTATTTAAAAAATGTTTGCATCAGATGGCACAGACTTAGGACATACTATGCTTATCATGTAATTATTAAAAATTCAACAATTCATATTAAAATGCTTGCAAGCCGTAAATATATTAATTTTGAAATAAATATTTTATGTAAAAATATTTTTAAAAAAATTATCTTGAAATTTTCATAAGGATTTCAGTCTTGTTTCAGAGTAAACAAATTGTAATCAATGATTAAACTTATTTTGAAACTGAAAATTTTCAATTTATTAGCAATCATAAAAATCCTTTTAAATATCGGATAAAACCAAATACTAAAGAAATATATCGTCGATCTTTGTAAAGATTAAGATGAATTAACTATAAGATAAAAAGGCAAACATCTTGCAAACCATAGCATAGTTTCCAAATTTATGTTCATATTATTTTTTTGTTCCTTGGATCTTTAAATCTTAACTTTTAATTGAATTTTTAAATTGCAGAATTATAACTGCCATTTAAATAAATGATTTAATATCGTTCATCAGTGAATTTTATAAAAATTTATTATTAAAAGGATATGATTATACTGGTATATAAATATAATTATCGTAACTATAAATACTGCTGTTTACGCAAAAGTTTTTTTTAAAACTGTAATATTGCATTTTACCAAATTTAAAGACTGAATAATATAATTGAATTATATAAGTAATGTGTAATGAACTGGAATTGTTTTAATATTATGTAGCAAATAATATTTATTTTTAAAGACGAATCCTATATCCACCTATATCATTGTAATACTTGAAGAGTTTAATAAAACTTTAAAATAGTGGAAAATTGCGTAAATAAAATGCTTTTACTACATACATAAAATGATTTATCAAAATCATAAGCGTGAACCACAAATATAATCAAAAATAATAAAAATACTTATCAGATTGTGGAATCAGAAAAAGTGTAAATTACCCTTCACGACAAATAATTAGATGACATCTTTCTTCCCGAAAACATCTTTCAAATCCACCCATATTGCGTTTTAACCAATATATTATATATCTCTCACCTGATAAAAATCTCTCTTGTCATAACCACATATGATCAAGACGCCATCATGTCTAGGGACGCCACACTAAGAACTGGAAGACGATGATAGATTGACTGGGAGCTGAGCAACGATAAATGAGAAAGAAAGCCATTTTTGGCCGCAGATTGACAACGTCATTTCACGTATTTAGGACAATCCGTGATTGGCATCCATTGCCGTTGTTGTCCTTTATTATTATTTGTTGATGTTTTTCCGTCCCCTGAAAGAACTCTCTGCTATCTGATTTTTTTTCCCATCATCATCCGCATTTTTTATGTGGTTTCGTGGTCGTGGATGAAAAAAAAATGATAATAAATAAAAACATTTTGTGAGGAACAAAGAATTGTGAAGAGGAAGTTCGGTTATCTGCGGACAACAGTTGACAATGTTCCAATTCTGTATTTATTGCTTTTTATTTTAACTTCACTTTTATCAAGGAGTGGATCTTCAAGCGATTTATATAGTTTGTTTGATTCAGTTCAAATTGGAATTTTTTGTGACATGCAATTTTGGTAAGTCTTAATAGGATTGTATGATTATGATTTTAATTTAATAACGTACATTTCTTATAGTTTTCAAGAATTTTGGGACATATTATGAGTGTAAAAAATTCAAACAAGTTCTTAATCTTAAATTTTTTAACTAAAATTAATTGATTAGAAATCTTAAATTCTTAGCAAATTCTTTTAAGCATTAGTTTTATTCATCATCTCCTTCATTTTTAATCATTTAATCCCTCTCCTTTCCTCTTCCTAAAAGGCAATAAGCAAATAATTTTATTAATCATTTACTGAATTGTTCAAATTTAACTGTAAAAAATGAATAAGTCAATGATGTAATAAAAAAAAACAGTTTAATTTCGTACATAAAAATCCCGTTCTAAAGCAACACAAGGCTTTTTTTTTTGCACTTATTTAGAAAATTTGAATTAGGACGAGACTTATTTTCTGCACTGATTTTGAAAACTTGAACCATGACCAGACTTATTTTCTGCACTGATTTTGAAAATCTGAACCATGACCAGACTTATTTTCTGCACTGATCTTGAAAATTTGAACCATGAACAGACTTATTTTCTGCTCTGATCTTGAAAATTTGAACCATGAACAGACTTATTTTCTGCTCTGATCTTGAAAATTTGAACCATGAACAGACTTATTTTCTGCTCTGATCTTGAAAATTTGAATCGTGATAAGACTTTTTTTGCACCTGCTTTGAAAATTTGAACAATGATCAGATTTATTTTTTGCAATGATCTTCAAAATTTGAACTATGATCAGATGATGAAGATAACAACTTCTCATATTAAATATATTAAATGAGAATCAGGCAAATTACGGCGAATCTCCAGTAGAAGAGGATCTCGAAACTGCAACCCTCCGGTTCGAAGACCACCAAAGAAATCAGATCTACTTTGTCAATTTTGGAAGAACATTGATTGCATTATTATAACTCACAAAATATATTGTTTTAAAATGTCATTATATTATAAATTTAGTCATTTAATAAACATCATCTGAGGTTTTTAGTCTCACTTTTTCAAGAAATGAGATTATTTTATTATTAGTTTTATACCGTACAAGTATTTTTATACAACTTGACTTATTTCATATTTGTAAAGATGGAATTTTGCAATAGAATATTTTCTTCCCTTCCATATATTAGAGGATTGAAGTGTAGTATATTTATTCCCGATAATAATATGGTATTTTAATATTTTCAAAAGTTGATTATCAGTTAATCATTAAACAAATTAAATTCTGGTTCCGTGCGAGTGGTGTCATCTGATTAAGAATCTGAAAAATAATAGACCAGAAGATAAAAAGAATTAAAAAAAAGCTGTTTTTTGATTAAATTTATCTATTTCGGTACCCAAAAGAGCTTTCTTACAATTTTGGCAATTTTTCCTCATAAGGACTGTGGTTATGAGAGAATTCAACATTATAACTAAGACAAAACAATAAAAAAATTCTAGATAATTCTCTGATAAAAGCCGAAAAGAATGATAAAATAAATTTGAAAACAAAAGCGTACATAACTTATACGAAAAGGATCGGAATTATCGTAACATAAAAATATTTTAGTAATCTACTATTGATAAATAATGCTATGAAACAATTGCTAAACTTAGCCACAAGTGAATGCTGAGTTCGGGACTTTTATCTTGCAAAAACGAAAGGTCAAACCACTTCACTAATATGACCAGCTAAACGGAGCGATAAATGTTGTAAGGAAATTTTTCTGCAATTGCGCTCTTAAAATATGAATGTCAGTGTTATCATCGCTTTTTAAGAGCTACCATTAGTCTTACAGTATAGCATTTGTAAATGTCAAAGAAAAATTCCAAATATGTAGGTTTTGCTCCGAAAAAATATCTCGGATTTTTTTAATAAATGATGTCTATCTGAATTTTCTGTCGAGAGACATAAGTATATTTTGTCTACGAAATACAAACTGCAATGCAGAAAAAAAGATTTTTTTTTCCCTTCAGAAATTGGAAGATTTGGTGTTGAAGGATGAAAAAATTCACATTCTCGAGATTTAATAGATAGATTTAAGAAATAACTATCCACAGTCAAAATATCGCAATGGTTTTATATATAACAAATCTGCCTTGCTGCGTGCTTTTGGTTTTATGAGCATTACATATTTTTATGAATCATTTCTTTCAAATTGTACTTGGTTTTTATTTGATTTTGAAAGCATTTAATATAGTGGTAATATTTTATATTTATATACATTTATATAATATAATAATTAGCCATTTATAAAGAAAAAACACATTTTGAATACACAATGTGAGATTAGAATTCTTGGTGAAATATAAAGTTTTCTGTATTTCCTTTTCATTTTTCAGTTATTAGATACAGAAAATGAGATTAATAAAAACACAACTGGAAAAAAAGCAGACGAATATTGAAAATATTAGATTATATGTATTGTATATGCATATATTTCCTCAGTGGATTGGTGTGACATTAATTCATGCCACGAGAAGAAACATTTGGAACTAATTCTCATACAGACAATCTTTATTATGCGAAACATAAATTCGGCTTCTGCATAACTTTTGATTTTGAAAGTATTATCAAATATATGCACTAACTTAACTAGCTGTTTATAGACCAATAGTGAAACTGGCAGAATAAAAATAAAACATTGCACAAAAAACATATGCAGTTAAAAATTAGAAATATGTTGTTTCAACTCATTTAAGCTCATCCTCTACCATTTGCTCTTTATGCTGTGATTATAAACTAATACATCCTAGGCGGCGTACTGTAGAACTTAAAAACGTAAATATCAGGAATGGCAATACTCCATTAACCAATCAGCAATGTTTCAAATCAGCAGTTCATTCAGTACCTATAATTATATAATATTTTATGTTTGTAAAAAAATGTGCTTTTACAAATGTGTTAATTTATTATTTGTAATAAATAGGTTTTTATCAAAGCAGTTAATGAAAGATTGCAGGTAGATGTAAGTGCCTGAAACAATATTTAAGCTATCCAATCGTTAAATGTGAGTTTTCAGTCATAAAGTATATTCATTGAAAAATTAAATATTTTTTCAGCCAAAACATAATAAAAATTCAATTATTTTCAAATAATTATCAAGGTAACACAAAAACATAATTTAATACAGTAATACATTCCATTTCCCTTTATATCGAATCATTTTAGAATAGAAATTTTATTTTATCCCAAGGTAGCATATTTATATCATGTTTTAGGTAGAAAATTAGTTGCGTCAATCCAAATAAACAAATCAATACAATTTTTAGAAATTAATTTTTATACAAGCCTTATTTGGCATCCTACTTCTTTTAAATAAGCGAAGATTTATATTTTAACAAATTAATCACTACATAAAAAAAATTCTTAGTTCCCAATCTTCATTATCACTTTAAATTTCCGCTTAACAGCACAAAAGAAAAACACGACGTTAAATACGAGTCTATTACTCCAACATTGAAAGTCTAATAAACCACTTTGTTCGGTGACAAAATGTCATTCTTTGGCAGAATCTCTGGGTTCTTTTTAAAAACACCTTTGACACATTTTATTCCCTTTTAGCTCGAGTTCAAAAATTTCGATATTTTTTTCCCTCTCGGAACTAGTTGAGACCGAATTGAAAGCAAATCTGAGAGGTGGAAATTAAATTAAAAATATCTATTCTTGGCGTGAGTAAGAATTGTATTCAAAGAATAAGAATTCTGTGTATGGTTTACCATCGCAATTCCTTTCCAAAAAGAAAAATGGATTAAAATGGCGAGAGATGACAACAATCATTTTTCTATTTTTGAAAATAAAATGTTTGCGAGAAATATTTCGAGAAAATAAGGCGCACTTATATTGATCCACGTATGTTGGTTTGATGTGTTACTGTTTATGGTTGATGTTAAATTTTATTTTAGAAAGAAGTAAGGCCTCAAGTGTAGGCATTTTTTTTAAAATCAAATTAAACCTAATGTTAGATACTGGATAGTTCTAAAGTATTCTTTATTAGAAAAAAAAAGAATTACGGCAATTTTCCTCCTTTATTACATTTTTGTATGAGAAAAGAGAAGTTGAGTCGTCAAACAATTCGATCTCAAGATTTTGATGATTTTACGTTAAAGATTTCTTGATTCCATAAAAACTGTTTTTGAACTTAGCTTCCTTATATTAACAACCTGTTTTGAAGCACATCTTGAGGGTTCTTTTAGGACGAATTTCATAATTTTGTACTGCGGTCAGATAATAAAGACAACACCGGAGCTAGTATCTCCCTTCACCAAATTTCCACATCACACGAGCAAAAGGGCATTTGACCCTCAACATAAGATTTGAATAGCACCAGACATACAAACGCGAAGAATTTTTGTGGAATCGGGTTTCGAGGCTGTTATCTCCCAGCTCCGAAGACGAGATCTTATCACTCGGTTATGATGGCCTAATCATTTTTTAGAATTTTGTCAGGTTGTGAATACGATCGTTAATTCAAAGACGCAGATTACAGCATGCATGATACTGGTGGCCATACAGTATGTTAATTAAAATTGAAAAAGTCTATCAAATTTTAAACGAAATTCATCTTTGAGAAATTTGTCTATTCAGCAGTATGCTTATGAACATAATTCAAAAGCGTAGAATATTATATATATAAAGTCTAGTATATAATCTTTATATTGGAATGTTAAATTTATATCTAATTTTGAATTAAATTCAAATGTCAACAGGTGAACTATTTACATATAAACGCGCACAAAATATCACAAAACGCAAGAAACCCAATGGATGAAATTTGGTATTTGATCAAACGTAGATTTTCTAGCTAATTTTGGATCCAACTGAACAAAGAGGGGGAAAAAATGCATGCATATTCTCTCCGCCTTATTATGAAGTAGAACACAAAGTAATAATATAAGAAAATGTGTAGAGTAAATCACTGACTTAGGTTTTAACTTAATAACATATAATACAAATCAAATACTTAACTATGTAATTTCGGAATAGAAATGAAATAGTTTTAAAACCCAAGCAAGTAACTGTGAAACAATACGGTTATACGAATTTGTAATACTGCTTCCCTGCGCATGTAGTTTCATGGTAAGGAAGAGACATTTACAGATAACTCTAATGGATACTAAATGAATGTCGCATCAATAATCCCTGCTAAATGATCGCTAAGTTTGCCGCCAAAACCGAACATCATTGAACCGGCATCCAATCAACATCACTCAAAGCTATCTGAAAAACTCTTCCTTTCCAGAAAACCAGTATTACAAATTCGTAGGAGTATAATTCAAATATTGAAATTTTCTAACAGTTCTGTCTTAAAGCTACATAATGACATTTTAGGACATATTTCTAAATTTTGAACAGAGGTCAGAAGATAAGAATGACATAAAATCGGACATCTAAATAATAATGAAGTGCTTTAACGATAGTTGATCACAGAAAATGAACTTTCCATCCTCGTACTCAGTATAAAGTTAGTGATTCCTGATCACTCCATGCCATCAGAACAGATGAATCAAGCCTAATCTGTCGTCAAAACTTTGTAAATATCTACAAGTTTGCAGAAAAACCGCATGCCAAATTTCAACCGTCTTATTTAACCCTTTCACTACTGATACGACCCAACTATTTGTGCAAATTCTATACTGGTTGAGCGGTTTTTCTTTCAAATGAGGGTACAAGGTATAAAATGGGTTATTACCTGGATATCCTCTCTTTTCTGCTTCGAACGATGGTTGCAGGATGTTAACTGGCAAGCCAGTATAGAATTTGCAGGGCCGGTCAATAGAGGAAAGGTTAGAAAATTTTTAAATCTTTGTGTTAAAAGATAAATACAAAGAATCCCAAAAATGTGTTTTTCGAACTTGGGGAGGTCTGAAATGAGCAGATTTGTCAAAATTTTGAGTTCGAATTTTTTAAACGATTGCAATGCTTTCGCGTACACGAAGTATTTAAAGAGAAAGTAATCATAAAATCAAAAATCCTAAAAAAATCGAGTTTTTGAGGAATTTCCACATTTTAGACCTCTCTGAGTAAAATAAATAAATAATAAAAAAATAATGCATTTTTAGAATTATATCTGTCAGTCTCTCTGTTTGTTTGTAAATATGATACATCAAAAACACTTTGAGCTAAGCGAATGAAATTTAGCATACACAAAATTTATAGATTTCTATCAAATTTTGAAGAAAATCCATTTAGAAGAAGTAGTCAGTCCGCCTGCCTCAGTATCAGTAAACACAATAACTACAAAATAAAGAAAGCAAGATAGATAAAATTTGATATACATATTTAACATCCAAAGTGAATATACCTATCAAACTTGGGATCAAATCCGTAAAGGGAGTTGGCCATCAACTGGTCTGTATTGATTTGAAAAGACTTAAATGATATTTGGTATTCAATCTAATGTTTGCAAGACTTATACGTTTTCAGATTTTGCTTACAGTCAGTTGGAAAAAAAAAAGGAATACAAAATACACATTCAGTGTTCTGATGCTTGTGTAATATGCATTCCAGCGATTAATGACTAAAGATCGTATTCTGATAAGTTCTTTCGTAACGATTGTTTGCCAATGATATGCGATTAATAATACATAAATGCATTTATTACAGAGTAAGTTAGAACATTTCGGGAAGATGACCCCAACTAGTTCTTGCATATTTCATTTATGAGAAAGTAAAAACGATTTATTCATACGTGTAAAAAAACAATTCATTTGGCAAACATTTACCTAGCAAATACTATACTAAATAGGGAAAAAATTAGATCTAATGTGTTTTCAAAGTACCTAACAACTGAATGCCTGTTTACTTCAAAAATATTAAGGAAATATTAACAAAAGAGATGTACGAAAGCTTTCATACCAATAGAATGACATGTTGAAATAACATTATTTGAAAAAGTCTGCTTTGAGAATGCAAATCATAATATGAAGGCGAAAAAAAAACTTATAGGCTTTACTTTACATAGGAATCCTTAACTATCGTGTCGAAGATTAATAGCAGGGCTTGAAGATAATAAAAGTATTCCAGAACTTTTTAAAGGACATTAAACTCCACGGTTAAGAAGAGAAAAAAAAATGTATCAGTAGAGCCAAGAGATTGTTTAAGAACAGCAATTAAAAAAAAGTCCTGAATGCTACAAAAGAAACCAAATTTAACTTAGGACGGCTCAGGTCGGACATAATTATCATTCAGTAGAGACTTTAAAAAAGTACGTAATACCCGTTTCAAGGGAGGTAAAAAAAAAGATACAAAATTTTTTATTCTTGTCAAACGGTAGACGAACGTAGAAAAAAAAGACACGTTTAAAAGATTTCTCTTCGTCTTTTTTTTTTTTTTTTTTTTTTTTTTGGCACGGATGTAGAACAGGGAAATTCGAGAGCTCGTTTTATTTCTAAACTATTAAAAAATCACCTAGAAATTCACTCTTTTTTTTAATAGTAAACTTTAAAGAAAACACCTTTATAGGGAAAGCCATTAAGGAGGGAAAATAGTTTTATATAATTTTTTGTTAAAAATGTTTTAAAGCCATTTGAGCCCAGCTAAAAAAAGTTTTAAAAAGTCCTAACCGCATTTTTATTTAAAAAAGGATTTTTTTTGGAGTATCCCATTGCGCATGTATTTATGGAAACAAAATTATTCACTGGCAATCCAATTAATAAAAGATAAACGAAAATAAAACTTTAGCAATTGATTAAATGATGAATTTTAATATAAATGTTTTAAATCAAGATGCTTACCGTAACACATTTTAATTATTATCATTGATTATTAATTTATTGTAAGAATAGAGAGTCATTTAGTTTCGGTGTTAATATAATCTACTGGATACAAATAACAATAACTACACTTTAAGTGGCATCCCAATTTCTTATATTCCACACCATACTATAGGAAGAATTTTAACCCATCACGTCCGAGTCAGTCTGTGACAGGTTACATAAAATGTTGATATTTGATAAATTGCGTTTCGAATTCCCCTGTTTTTTTTATTTGTTTCAATACCAATGCAACTGTTTTATTGCTTTTTCACTTATTCTTTTAAAATGAAAGACTTCTTTCGCTTTTAAATGATAAAAATTTGATCGTCTGAAAACGCTTAAACTATGGTTACAGGATACAATATTTTTACAAAAAGAAAGTATAGTGAATGATAAAGAATTCGACTTCGGTATTTCAGTGGATTCGCGTTTTAGATAAGAATTATATAGAATTTTTGGAATTATAACTGTCCATCTGGGCACAATTAATCGAAAGAAAGGAATGAGCTAGGCGAATGAAATTTGGCGCATGTCTTTACAACTAAACTTTAAGTTTAAATCAAATTTTGAGAAAAATCTGTCTGTCCCTCTTCAAGTATACACCATAATTCAAAACGCACAGAGGCAATATGCATGATCTTCTACGTTAGATCACCAGAAAGATTTACAGATCTATAGCAAATTTAAAACCAAAATTACCAATCTGTTGACTCGCTGTCTGTATACTTATATGTTTTATATGAATATAATAACTCAAGGAAGCAACAAGCTAAATATACCAATTCAAGCATGGCATTTTTTTAATGAACTAGTCGATTTCTATGGAATTTTGGACGTAATAAGTCAATAAAAAAGATTTAAAAAACCTCTTGTTTCTCTTCAGGATATGATAAAACAAAATACAAAAAGAAAACATACTGTGGATATAGTAGATGAGAAATTCGAGATATGAACATTAATGCATTAGGTTAGAATTTGAAATTTTGAACATGCAACTCCGCTGCATCAAATGAAACCGTTACTCAGAAAATTGAACGTTATAAAACGTTATATATCGACCAGTTTATTGCCCTGATATACTGGCTTTCCTCGCCGTTAAAATATTAATATGGAATAGATTCATTTAAAATTGCAACCTCTTATTTAATTCGATTGAAGGTATGAATTGAATGGAATCAGTTAACTACAAATTACTACGGACGAGTATTAAAAGGCAAATGAAAAAAAAAAAAGTGGAAATGAAATTGTTACTTTGGAATTAATACCAAAACAACATTTTGTCTACGGCAAAACCACACCAATAAACAATCTGAAAAAATTATCCTTTTTTTACTTAATCATAACATAAAAACTTCATTAAAAATTAAAAAAACAAACTAAATTAAAAAAAACATTAAGATTAGAAAAAACTTTGTGCAAAAATAAAATTGGTATCTTAATTTTTTTTTAATTATAATGTGTGGAAAAAAAATTTTGTGAGATAAGTTTAAGAATACATAGTTGAAAAATACCAAAAACTTGCCTAATTATTAATTATTTTATATTTTAATTATCTTTTAGATTTTGAAAAATTATCATCACTATCATTTCGTGAAAAGCATGATGCAAAATACCAAATTTCATCAAAATTGGATCATACTTTAAATATATAAAAAAATTAATCAAATAAACATTTATCTTTAAATATACACATTTAATCTATAGAAAAAGGTACAAAATAATTTCAAATCAAGTAAACTATTCTAAAAAGATATTTAAATATTCTTAATGAAAGAAAATAAATCAAAATTTACTGAATTCGTCAAAAAGTGGATTTCTTATAGAATAAACACATTGTTATTTCGATTTAAAATCTCTAATAAACTTCTGAGAAAACCATTTTCTAACATTTATATTCCTTGATTAACTTTTGAAATATTGCAAAATAGTTTCACTTGAACCAACATCGTTCTCAACGTTAATAATTACATTTGAGCAACCGCATCATACAATTATAATCCCGGTATAACGAATAATGTCCGCTTTTATGGGGTTTAATGATACAATGCTGTCTAGTTTGAATTGCAAATCCTAACTGTAAACACACTAACTATTGTGTCAGATGGTAACTGGATGAGTCAACAATGATTCTAAAGGTGAAAACTGTATTCAAAACGTAATGGCTTGTTTCCTCGTACGCAATTATTGGATTACAATAGTACAGATACTCCAAATATTTAGGTCAATTCGACAAGTGTGTTACTACTCCGGAATCTCAATGAACAGTAGCTGCGTTGTATTCGTTGTAAGTATTAATACTAGTAATTTGACTTAATCGTGCTTAGATTTGTCAGAAATATAGAAATGATTCAATTTAAGTAATAAAAAGATTACTGGTGAATCATTACAATTAATTTAATAACAAGAGTTCCTTAAAGTATATTACTATATAATATTTTTAAAATTTTAACCTTTTTTTTTTTTTTTACTTTTAAGCTTTTTATTCCTAATTCAATATGATAAAAATTATGGAATCTTAAAATCCTTTCTTTTCAAATAAGCAACAAGATGGCGCCACGAGTATGGAATTACAATTTAATTCTATAAATCGATTAATAGGTAATTGGGAATATTTAAATTCGATTTGGGAATATTTAAAAAGTATTTTCAATCAAGAATACTTAAAAATACAAGTACACTATTTTATAAAAATTCACAAGCACTATGAGCTACACATTATTGCCTTTTTCTAACATTTAAGACACACATATTGAAATAAATGAAAACTTTCGTATTTTTGAGAATAAACTAAACATTTTTCAAAGATAATTTAAAATATGCTTCTTGACAAGATGATACACTTTTACTCTACACTATTTAACATTTCCGGATACAAAAGCTGAAAAAAATAACAATGTCGGCAAATCCTCTTAACCATATACAAAAAAAATTCTATTTTATTTTACATAATCTCGGCTAATACAGCTTAATAGCAAAAATTTATTGAATACTCACTGATGTCCACCTATATATTACCACTTTGTTAGGTTATTGTTATATTTCCATAAAAAATTCACACATACAATGAACGGAATATAAACCTAACCGCGAGGTTAAAAAAATATATTCATGGAAAAAAAAAGAAAAAAATATGAGATTTTTTTATATATATATTTCCTCTTTTCTCCACGCAATAGCGATGGGACCTGAGTCAATAATCTCCCACACTACAAAAAACATTTCGCTGAGAAAAGTGCCCAGAGGGAGGCGAGGGGAGAAAAATCACAAATCGAGTAGGGGGGAAAAATCAACATAAGATCTTTATTTTTTTCTATTTTTTTCCCTTCACTTTCTTCGTGAAAGGATCGAAGATGTTCGAGGAACAGGAACTTCCTAGTTTTGACAGGTTAATACCGACTTCGACTCTGCTTATCGGGGGTATACCTGCCGAATTTTTCCTCGTTCCCTTCTTTCTATCCTCCACCCCCTCTGCAAAAATCCTAAAGTCAGAGTGGTGGAGTTTGACTTTTCAATACAGTGGTTTAAGCAGTTTGGACAGAGAGGAAATTTGACCAATAGAAATCTTTTTTCTTCCCTTCTTTTGCAATTCTGTTTAAAGAAGTATCAATTTTGAGAATGATTTTTTTGTTAACCTGGGTGAGTTTACATTAAAGCAAAAAATTGGGCTGCAGAGCAATTTATTCTCTTGTGAATGCTTCTTGAAATGTCCACTTTTACGTGGTAGTAAATAATTTTACAGCATTACGACATATTAAAAATCATTGCTGAATATAATCGGATGAGAATAGGAGTTTAATATCTATCCAATTATCATTTAGTGGACTAAACGATTTCAAATACGCCAGTGACTCAAAAATTATTCTTTTAAGCAAACGATGAGTGACTTCTTATGAGTAATATACATCTTATGCATTAATTGCGATCACGAGAGTGAAGTTTGACTAAACTTACTAATCCCAAGAAGGGACGCAGATAAATCATTCGTCATTTATGTCTAGAACATATTGCAGAAACCAAGGATTAAAGACAGGTTTTTTCGGACGTTGTGTGAAAAAAAAATTATTTGGAGGAAAAAAAAATGTTTATTCTATCATTTACAAATCGCAAACTATGTAGCTTTGATACTTTTAAGTTTTTCCTTTCGATCACATTTAGCTAATATGGAATTCTAGAACAAAAGCTTCTAGCATAGAAGCAGTTTGTAGAATATTTAGTGGCTCAAAATTATGAGAATTATACATGGTATATTTCAGATAATTTTGGTGTAGCTCAAGTAATTTGATATGAATTATATATTATTTAACCTATATATCATACGTTTGTTATAAATTTCTTTTTGTTATTGAATTTAAATAATTTATTTATCTAACCACGAGAAAATTAAACATAAATTAGTTTATTTAACTGTAAACGTTGCAGTCATTTGTGGTATAAGTGAATGCGATTCAAAATATATCATTCGAAGTTTTAGGTTTCCATAATCGGAGAAAAGAAAGTTACATTTGGTTTATTTCATTATAAAGAAGTAATAAAGATTATATTTTCTCTGCTTAGTAAAAAAGATAACCTGGAGCAGTTATGGTACCTCCAAGCTTAAGATGCGAATAAATATAATAATTTAAACATTATGTATTTAAATAAAGAACAAAATTCATAAATACAACGTAAATTTATTTAAAATTCTGCAATAAATCTTGTTTTCTAAAATAAAATCAAGTTTATTTTGGACTTTATAGATTTCTATAAAAGCAATAACGAATAAATCATTCTAATTAACTGAACGATTTTCTTTTTTAAAATACAAATGGATTTATGATCGTTCATTATAGAAATTTCCAATAAATTACCCGTTTAACACTTTTGGATGAAACAAAAAATTTTAACCACATAGAAATTAAAAAAAAAAAAATCTGATAGATGCTTATTACATTAGATTGTTGTTATTCACAATGTTTAGTTCATTTATAATATTAAATATATTAAAATGTTGTCCAATTTTAGATAATTTTAAGTGCTAGAAAAGTAAAAGCAAGAGTTAAAATGTTTGAAAAAAAAAATTGGATTTGCGACTGTTACCATGGTCACCCCTTTCCACTAGATCCGAAACCAATCGCTTCCACAAAATGAAGTTAGATTCAAACTGTATGACGTTTCCAAAAAGACTTACAAAAAAAATCAACAGCAAAAGAAAGTAGAAAAAAAAAAACTTTCCAAATAAAATAAATGCACCCTACACAAAACAAAGATAAACAGAAAGAGACAGAAAAAAAAGTTCTGTATCGGCCAGGAGCCGAAATGGTACGAAGAAAAGAGAAAAAAAAGGGAGAAATAAAATTCCCATCTCCAAGTAGATCGAAGGGCGGAAATAACTTTTATTGAAAAGTCGATGGTCTCCGGGTTTTTGACCAGCGGCCGAGAGGCAGATCGAATTACGACCTCCCCGGGTTACGAGGACACAATGCCCGGATCTAACCTTTGCTGGAATCGCCGCTTCTAGTAGGCCAGTTTATCTTGAAGGTTTGGGCGAAAAGCCTGGTGTGGAAGTTTGGTAGGGGACAATGCTTTCTCAAGTGAACGCCGTGAAAGGAAATGAGAGATTTACAGATAAATAGAGAAATGGCCTTTTCGAGTAAAGAGTATTGGAAGAATTGGAGCAAGGATGGTGGTAAAGTTAGTTAGGAGTTGCCTCAATCGATCCAAGAATTGCTTAGATACCAGAAGTGCCACTTTTATGAGGGTACCTACAGCTGATGGGATGAACTATATTGAGATATTTATATCAATGTTAGTCAAATATGAATTTATGCATATGTATAATTACAGCAATTATTTAATTCACCAATGATAACTTTAAAATCTGTAGATAAATGGTCTGAACGAAATCTCTGATGGAAGTTTGGCAGGGCAGTACTTTTCTCAAGTGAATGTCAAGGAAGAAAATCATAGATTTATGGAGAAATGATTTTAAATCTCTAAATTATAAATAATATTGTTTCCTCGAATAAAGAATATAGGAAGAAGTGAAACAATAACAATTAATAAAGTAAATTAGGAGGCGAGTCAACTCGTATAGGAATTTCCTGAATGCCAGAAGTGCTACTTTTATAAAGGTGCCCACAATAGAGAAAATGAAACATACAGAGATTTTAGTACTACTATTATCCAATTACAAAATTATTTACGCCGCACAGACAGTCATTTGTTTAACCGAAGATCAACTTAGAATTTGCAGACAAATATTGGAATGGTTGCTTTAATAAAATAGTCTTGGAAAATTAGAAGCAAGATTCTTAATCAGTCAGGAGCTGCCTTATTTCACCCAAGAATTTTTTGCATTTCAAAAGCGCCATTTTTGAAGGTGCCATCAAAAGATGAACCATCATTATAAATTAGGTTGAAACATAGCACTACATACATGTTTCAAATCTGTTTTAACAAATAGATGATGACAAATTTCTTTTTAATCATAAATACTAGATTAAGATGGCTATATTCGCTAGACCAAGTGATTGGAAATCAGTATCATAAGACATAGAACACAAAATACTATGAACTACAATCGTTCTCTTGATATCCAGAGTTTTTTGGATATCAAAAGTATATCTACAAAAGATGAAACAGTCATACTTTAATATAAAACAGAATTTTGCCTCAAATAACGTATAGATTCTTAGAGATCGGTTTAATTACCATAACATAACGTCATCCTGTGCCCCCGGTGCATATAAAACTGAGTTATTTAACCAGTTGGATGAGCACAAGATAGAAGGAAGAGAATAAAAAAAAGTAAGAAAGGAACGACAAACCAGCCAGGGATCTTCACAGAGAATCCCATAGGTGTCAAATCCTGTACGACTATATTTAAGTCTAGGCGCAGTAATATGTTTTAATTAATAAAAATGACACAATTATCTTTGATTCGTGAATTTTGCTAGATTTGTTAGACCAAATGTTTCAGAATCACTGCCATAAAACATAGGCCAAAATGTATCTTTTTCAATATTTGTTAAGGATTGACATTTAACAGCAATTTTTTTCTGAAATTAATTTTTAAATTTCATTAATTAATTTGTTTAATACTTCAATAAACGCATATAAAAGAAAACATATAAACTTGCAACCAAGAAAGAGTACAGTGAGAATAATAAATAACTAGTACTTGAGGACATAAAATGAAAATACTTATTGCAAAATTCTCAAAGAAAAAGAAATGCGGTGTTTTTGTTATCTATACATTCTCTAAGTCATGTAACTGTGCAGTCTCACACTTAAATAGCAAACTCTCTCGGCCTTATTTATAAATACCCAGAGAGAAACCTTCAACGTGCATATATTTTACTGGCTGACAGAAAATGAAATCGTTTCAACACTTGGGGATTTATCGCCTTAAATTATATCGCATAAACATCCATTTACGAAATGAGCCACGTCCGATCCAGTATCTTCCACACAATAAAGGCCTTCTTCCCTAATCTCAAGTAAGCAATGCGCGCAACAGAAGTAAAAATACTCCACTCCCCTGACCTTTCTCAACAACGGTTTCCTCTGTTGATAAAGCGCATCACTTTAAACGTTTCGACCCTCAAGACCTCTGTCCATCCACGCTTGGCGATCGATAATCACGTGATTAGGAGGCAAAAGGCGTGCAATCAAGATACGGTCACAGCTAATCTGTCTCTAGGCTTATTATACACACTATATAATATATATGAACTGTCGATTGACGGCTCTGAGAATTTCTGTAGTTATGTTTCTTTTTATTTCTCTAGTATCATCTTTCAAATACTACTTCGTCCTTCAAGTGTTCAGAATGAAAATTTTGGAGTGTTTTCAACTTAAAATTGTTTTAAGCGATGACAGATTCTTACAAAAATGGAATGAGGTAAGCTATCTGGTTGCGTCGGAAAAAGGGAGAATTTTCTGGTAATGGAGATTTATAACAGGAAGTTCTTCGTTCATAAAACTCCAGCAATAATTGGCTTGGGAAAACATTGTAAAAGAAAAGGAAGAAAATTTTGGAAACTGAATAATAATTTGAGGAAACCATGGCTAATTTGTTTGGAATATACAATGAATTTACAAATAAAAAATAATTTTATGAAACTGTATATTTTTAGTGGATTTTTGAAACATTTCGGAAATAAACAAAGAGTAATAATGTACACCAACATAGAAAATCATGGTAAATAATTTTTATATAATAATTTATACATATTACATTTTTAGGAATGAAATATAGAACGTTATTTGCACAATAACGTTTTCAAAATGTAGCGTGTTTAATAATATATTTAATATTATGCACTTTTTATTTTATTCAAATTTCTCCAGGTTACAAAACTGTTTAGAATAGTCAATAGATTAACATTTCAATCAATCCTCAATCTGTATTTTGATCACTCCAATAAAAATTAATCCATTTAATCCATCATATCTAATTTATTTATTCATAACACAAGCAACTTAGTAAAAAAAAAAAAATAGAACTAAAATGTACTTTTTTACATACGATAATATACTTTTACAACGTATCCTCGCAGATCCAATACTCCAATGTTATTCTTCCTTTTTCTTTCAATGTAATTCATAAATTTTTAACTATGAAAATGAAGAAAAAAGCCCTTCCTATTTTCAGTCTATTTATGTTTTCATCTTTCCTGATTTTACTGTTCATCTTATTGTTATTTTACTTTACTTACTTATTATATCATCTACTTAATCTGTTATTTTTCTTTACTGTCTTATCAATTTTACGCCTTAATTTAAGTAAACTGCGTTGTTTCTTATAATTTTTATAGCTTTATGTCCTTAGAAACAGAATAAATTTTCAATTAAATTAATATTTTTTTACAGGGGATATTACTTAACCTAATTGCGACACAAACACGCGCACAATAGGACTTGCTTTTCGTCCATATGGAGAAAATGGAATAAATGGAATTAGGATAAATTTTCCAAGAAAAAAATAGAAGGGGTTGATTCTGGAAAAAAAAGACTGACAAGAAAAATCCTCTAAGATAAATAGAAACAAGCCGAGAAACCCAGGGAGAACTAAGATTGATATCTTTTACTAAGACCTTCCTTTACATCAGAAGAACGAACCTGGGTAGAAAAAAAGATTCCATACCCTTTCTTCGAATATAATGACGACTTTTTTTGTGTCTTACATCATCACTTTACTTCCTTTTTTAACTCTGCGCGAAAGACTTTCGCGGGGTGTGGGTAAAAAAAAAATGTCAAAAAGTCTAAAAAAAGTCACTCGATTCGAATGAGTTATAAGTATTACTTTTCGCATTCCTCTAGAAGCATGAGTAGAAGTAATACAACACATTAATCATAATTAATTTAAATACTTAGTTTCAGAAGAATGGTATATCAAGTCGTTTAAAGCATAAGAATTCAGACGAATTCTTTAAAAACCGAATAGACTTTTCCCTAAAAATTCCTAAAGAGATCTGCTGTTGTAAAAAGATTTAGTGTATATTTAGTTTTCCCATTTTATACATTTCTTTTTTAAAAAAATTGGAGGGAAGAAAAGTCTTAAAGCATGAATGATTTCCACTTGTGTTTTCTTTTTCTTTCAGGGATTTAGACTTTTTGTAGCTTGCTATGCGTACTTTTTAACGTTTTTTTTATTGTTATCTCTACTTTTTTTAATGCAAAACTGATAATAAAAACGTGTTTCTCTGAGTTAATAAAAGATTCAAAAGAAATGTAGGAATCTTCTCTTGTATTACATCGAAATCCCACATCTGACATTTTCAAATAATGTATTCTAACTATTTTAACTTTCAATGTATTACATAAACTAATCTTTTAGAATTTTGGGCAAAGAGATATTCTAACTTTTCATATTAATAATGTGATGTTATATATATATACTGTTTTTCATCTTAAATCAAATTTTTTGCAGAATTTTTTTGTAGAAAGAAGATTTTCTAATGTTTGGTTTTAACTACTTCGCAGCATATTTTAATATGTAATTTCTAAGAGTTTTTGCATTTTGCAAAATGTTATATATCAAAAATTCCTTTTTATTATATCTATAAGTAGGTACTTTATCATATCTTTAACATACGATGTTAACAGTTATGCTAACACTACAGTTACCACAATGGCAAAAAGCAAAATGATGCTAAGTCCATAAATTGAAAAACAATCTATTAAGATTAGTAAGTAATCTTTAAAAAAAATCTATAAATCTATCAAAAAATAGCATTCAATTAAATTTTAATTAGTCGATCTTTTACTTGATTTACCTCAGCAGCTATCTTGTCTTTTGATATTGACGATTTAAAATCTATTGATAGTATAAAGAGATGCTGACAAAGATGGATATAAACCAAATTGTCATACGCTTGGCGCAAGAGAGCTGGCTCTTATGCTGTTAAACACCCATTAGTTTGTTACATCATCTATTTATTGCAGTACAGTTAATTCTGCCTTTTGTACGATTAAGCTTGCATGGTTGCATCATGTGCTTGACGTATCACTGCCATTTCGGGCTCTTATATCATTAAAGGCTATCTGCCCATTTCATATAAGTGGAAACAAGTTCGTTAGACTGAGTATTATTCACAATTAAATAGTAATTAATTCTACATTGTTTTATTCTCTTTAGAAGTATGTCATTGATTTCTACAGCAAGTTCTATATTTACTAATAAAAAAGAAAGTTTATGTGTCGGCTTTCTACAGACCATCGGATCTAGAACTACGAAATTTGGCACAAATATACATTGGAAGGTGGAAATGTAAACTTCGTTCTTTTTTATTTAAATTAACTAACAAATAAACACGATTTTAGTGTTTTTTCAAGATAATCATGCTTTTTGATTGTTCACGAAGCTAATTTTTATGCTATTTTAAAATTTAAAAAAAACCCATTTAATGAAACCAATTTATGGTTCTGCAAATTATTTCTAAACCTTGAAAATTACATTTTTTTTTGTAATTTTAAACATTAGATTTCATTAAGTTCTAATGTTCATTTCATAAGTTCTAACATTAGGCTGAATTTTATATTTGGATTTGTATACGCATAAACCTTTAAACCTTTATATTTGCATTTTATTATTTTAATGCTTTTTTCACAAATTCTAATCTATGACTTATTTTCTAACAAAAAAAAACCTTTATAAATTAAATCCAATGCATATATTTCGTTCAAATTTAATACAATAATTTTTCAACATTTTTCGCAGTTTCTGAACTAGAAAATAAATAATCTATTTATTTAGAAATATTTTATAACTGTTATAATACTTAACAACGTGAGAAAAAAAATCATTTTATTTATCGGTTGAACCTCAATATTTAAAGAATGGGTGGAAATACAGCTTAAATTTTAATTTAGGAATTAGATAATATATTTCTTAAGCTATCAGCAAACTTGAGCAAATCATCTGATAAACCCTTAAATTTCTAAACTCAATTTAATATGGTATATTCCACCTGTGTACCGATGGTACACAGGAATAACCCCTCGCACTCTGTTGGAAATCAAATGTGACCGTGGCTCCCAGACTGCTCCGGTTAAACTAAAATATGACCATCTTAAGTGTCTTTCCTTTGAAAGCGGTAGAAAAATCTATTTCACTTGTAAAAACTGCTGTGACCAGGCAGGTTCACCGTATCACAGTGGGGGTTGCATCAGACTTTCTAAGGGAGACTTAACAACTGATCCCCTAATGGTTATAAATTTTTTGACGGTCGGCAACCTACTGGAGCTGTTCTGACATATGTCAATAAATAAAAAACAACTACCTTTAAACTAAAAGGTTTTGCTTTATAATTCATTTTAGCCAAAAAAAAAAAAAAAAAAAACTTTTTGTCACTTAACTGGTATATTTTGGTTTCATAGGTGTTTTATCAAACTTTTTAATGCATATAAACCAAAATATATCAATTTTCGGAAGTTTTCCAAAAATTTCATCCCGAACGTAGTCACATACCATAATTACTGAAAAAAAGAGAACTGTCCATAAGTCAAAAGTCAATCAAACATCATTTAAATTTTTGATAATGATGTAAATTAGCAGGTTATTAAAAATATTAGAAACGAAAGATGTGTGCTACTTTAGGCGATGCATCGCGCCATGATTCCTTATATACTTCCAGTACAGTAGCTCCCTTTCTGTTGTTTTTATCAAACCAGACAAAATTTGATCTCAGCGTTGAAAGGACCAAGTGTTGACGCAAATAGTCTTCCCACAGTGCAGCGATAAAATAGCTCCGGAGAGAAGAATATAAAAAAGCAAAAGAAAATTACTAGTCCCGGAAGAATCAGCACATTTTTAAAAAGTTCCCGAAACGTTTCAACTAAAAATTCCTCCCGCAGAATTTCTAACGCATCATTACGCACCCAACCATAATTAGCTGCCGTAAATAAATAACAGTTTGGTGTCAATTTGGCGAGCATTTGGAACTTTTTGGGGAGATGCTTTCGGCGACGTGAAAAAAAACTGCAAGAGAAAAAAAAAAATATTTTTCCCAGTGTCCGTTTGAACGACGAAAATTTCAATAATAGAATTCCAGATATCAAGCAGAAAGACATTAAGAAAATGCGGACGGAAAAATTGTTTTTAAAAATAATAATCATAATAATAATAATAAAAGAGTTCCAGAGCGCTTCACTCGAAACTAGTGTAACTCTTTCGACAGTAATTCATTTTTAATTAAGCCTAAGAAGTGGGAATTGGAAAACAGAAAAGTTTCAATTATTGATTCTTACTTACGCTGAAAGTGAATTATTCATTTGTTTGTGCTTCAGTTTGTAAGAATGTCATTCTCCATTTAAGGTAAAAGAAATCAAGCGCTGAAACAGTGAGTGTTTGAAAGCAGAAATAAGTTACCTCTCTTTACTAAATAGATTACCTTTTGGGGGGGCCATTTTTGGTGCGTTTTAGATATTATGTGGAACTAATTTATTGCAGACAATGAAATGCAATTGTTTTAGCATTTCACACATAATGCGTTTATACACAATTCGTATTAACAATAAAAATGCAGTTTTTTCTTTAAAAATCTGCCATTTTTTATTTCCTTTATTTGTATTAAAGTACTGGCATCTTTCAACGGAATTACATACAATAACGATATATTTTTCCAGCCATTGTGTTTATCAGTTTGAAAACAAAGGAAATAAACGAAGTTATTTCTTGTTTAATGTTACCTGCTTTATGTTGACTACTATTTTCCTTTTATTGCTCCGAATTCTTCTCTGAGGAATAACAAAAAATTACTCTGATATTATAGGGTGTAATAATAATTCGCAATATTGCTGTCTTATTTATATTTTAGTATATAACCATCACCGTTTCCAACAGAACTTGTTTAATAATATTCTAAAGGTTTAATGTTAAATAAAATTAAATATTTTTTTTAAATTTCTTTTTTTAAGACTTTTTTAGCGAGGGTGTTTTAATTTCTATCGTTACATAATTAGAATTTTCTTTATTAACGGCACAGACAACAAACTTTTGAATTAAAAAAATTAGCAGAGTCCTATAGTTTTTTTCTAATAATAAAAGATTCTTTGCGCTTTCATTATAAATATTTTAGGGAGATAACCAATGAATTAATTATTATAATTCGAAACAAAATGGGCTTATATAAAGAATTTAATTTAATTCAATAAGTTTACCGTTTTATCTTGAAACTGTAACAGTGCATTTATAATATTGAATAAGGGGTAAAATGTAGCAGGCCTCCAAGCGGTGGGTGCACCCTTGTTAACCAAAATTGCTAGGGCTTTGTTTTCTTCCTTTTGTCTCTCACATTTTACTGATAAGTTCAGAAATGTTAGAAGGCTCTAGAGATCTAACGGCATCATAGCCAATCTTCTGGTCATTTGTAATAAACACATATTGAATGATATTACATATAATTTATTATTATTATTTATTATAATTTATTATATTTATAATAACTTAAGTAATATTTATAAACATAATTTTTAATTAATGTAATTATATATATTTAATTTAATGTAATTATATATATTTAATTATATATATATTAATATTACATAACACTGAATTAGATGAAGATCATAATATCTGAACTGGTGCCCTTCTTAGGCAATATCGACGGTAGGGATGTTTTAGCCAACGGACTAACATAAAAAGTATATTTTTTGGTGGAATGTAGCTTCAAATCCGCAGTCAATCGAAGTTTCTAGCAAGAAGTCATCTTATTTTAGATGAAATAGAGAAAAATACTAAAAGCAGCAGTATTGCGAAATGCATTTTACTCCAATATTACATTGAAAGTTAAAGTAAATAAGTAAAAAAAACAAAAACAAATATATATAAGATAATGTACTTGTGTTTGAAAAATATGAAAGAAATGTATGAAAAAAACTGAATCAATGCGAAATTTTATGATTAGAATATTTTTAGTCATTCCAATTTCACTTTAGAAGTCGTATATCATTTCTTATCATATATCACAAAGTATCTATCCAGTAAAAAGAGATAGAAAAAAATGATGCAATTAAAATACAAGAGAGACAGTTTTAAGTAAATAAATATATCATTTATTGAACGAAGGATTATTTTTTTTCTCTCCAAACATATAGTGGGTTCGAAAATAGTTATTTCTCCATTATTTTAAAACACATAAGGAAACAAGGTGTGCCAAAATTCGGTACTGCACCAAATAATGACCAGCAATAACAAACATATTAGAGTCAGCATAAGGTTTATAGAACTATCATTCATAATGCCATTTATCTTACACCCAACTCATTACAAATGTTAGAGGACAATAAATCAACTTACATTCAAATAAAACTTCGCCGTTTTCGAATTTTGCATGCGCACAAACTAGTGAAAAATAAAAGAAAATCCTCTAAACATAAAAAAAATAGAAAGATGGTAAAAGGAAAGCTACATAGGCAGGCGCCAGAATGGGCATGTCGTGACATACGGCGAAATTAATCACTTAGAAGTTTCCATTCAGCGAATAAAAGTACTAAGGGTGGATTAAAGTAACCTTTCACTCTCACGACAAAATCTCACTTATTACCAGCAACAACAAGGCAGGTCGACAGGATCATTATGAACACAAAAAACAGTCGCTCAACAAAAATGAGCGAACCACTAACGAACTGGGGATAAGAAAGGAAGGGAGTAGGGAAAAATAAAAGAGAAAAAGATCGAGCGAGACTAAAAACAAGAAAAGACCCTGAAAAGAAGAAAAATAACCGTGTTTGCTCAAGAACCGACGCACACGCGACTATGGGTTAAATGTTCCTTCAGCAGTGGCAAAAAGTAACCGACAATGGCCTTATCAGATTAGCTTTTCAGCGGCAAAGGTCCCTCGTTCATCGGTTCCTCTGGTCACGTGACCATTCTCCCACGTGACCAGTCGCACTCAATCTCCACCCCTGTTTGTGGAAAAAGTTAAGGGAACCGAAGAAAATTGTCCCTCTTCAGCAAAGGGCGCGAAACGGCAAGGGGAAGGAAAGAAAAAAAAAATTTTTTTTTTGGCCTTCCCTTAGCTTCCATCAAGGCAAACTTTTGCTTCATCAAGAGAGCTGTTGGTGGATGGTAAATAACAGGAGGAAATTCCGTAGTTAAGCGTCGATGAGGGAAATTTTCTTGCTGCTTAGTTCTCGGATGTTTAGTTGCCTACTGGAGCTAACTAAGCTTGCAAGAGAATGAGTACGTAGGTCCAAGGTCAAAAATAAAGTTTAGTAATTAGCGAATTTAAAGCAATATTTTAATTAGTTGTTGCGTTGAGGTAATTTCCAGATACTTATACTATATTACCAAAAGCAACGTAGTTAATTATTGGCTCTTCAGTTGCCTGTTGGTAAAGAACAAATCTATTCATTCGAAAAAATTCGAAAATTCATGAAGTAAAAGGGAAGTTAAATAAGAATTAAGTATTTAACGAAGATAAATATACTTGCACATTCTGCTTGCTGAAACTATAGGTGGAAATGAATGGATATGCCACTTATCATATCAAAAGGTGAAATAAAGAAGAAGTTTGATAAATTAAAGAAATCAAACCAATTTTTTCAATGAGTAGTTGAAGAATAAAGGTTGTAGATGCCTGCCGGAAGTCAGGCATCTACAACCTTAAGTCAGGCATCTGGTTAGGGTTGAAAATTAGAGAATAAGACAGCTCTCAATTAACAAAATTGAGAAGATCAATCCGAAAATTCAAGTAACTCAGGCGGTATCTTATATAGCAGTTAAATTAAATAGTTGTGCATCTCAATGGATAATTATCATGCAAAATAATTTCTACTTTTTTGGAATACAAAGAAATTTTAAATTTATTCTATTTTATTTTATAGCGTTTTTATTTTTTCAGCTTTCGATTTAGCTAACTACAACTAAGATCTCTAAGTACACATTTCTTATTTGCCTTTTATAATAAATAAAATTATATTGTCCAAAAGTTGAAAGGAATTCGAAAACCATTTTTATAAATCTTAAATTTAAACCACTACTTTAAATTGTTTTGAAATTGAAATAGAAAGCATGTCAAACGTCCCTACTATGAAATTAGAAAAATAAATGTTTATTTTTATGCTGTTTATTCTGATTCAGGTTAAAGCATTTTACAGTTAGCAAACCACATTATGTAGGAGATTTTCATGAGACAGAAATAATTTGCAATAATAATCTATTCTTATATGATTCTACAATAGCTAGAATTCCCCTCCGATGCCTATCAATAATCAATTAAAAATTCTCAAATCTTACAAAGCGACGTCCTTCTTGGATGATGTAATTATAGAAATATATATTTGGAAAAGAATCAGTTTTCCTTCGATATATCGTTTTACTAAATAAAGGATCTTAGTTTTTGAATCGAAATTCAGATCAAATATCATTACATTAGGATAATATTCAAATCTATTGGATAATTGGAAATACGGATAATCATAGATTTCTTATCCTTTCGTCCAATTATGTAAATGTGCGAAGATTTAATGTCTATCAAAACTGATTCAACGGAACCCTCATTCTGTAAATGTTGTTTCCAAATGTGAATATGAGTTAAGCCAAGAAAACAATATGCAGTTTAACAGCTCCTTAAATTGGAACCAGCCAGCAAATGAAACTAAATTATCGCGATTGCGAGATAAAGTACAATTTTGTTACTTTTGTTACAACTGAAAGTTTTAAATAATAAAATTTAATCGCCAATTACCTGTCGTTATAACCTATTTATTTATTTTTATTTTATTTTATATTTTTTTACTAATCAGGTTCCCTTGTTTTAAGCATTTTCTGTCTAATGAATTAAAGGGAAATAATAATAATAAAAAATGTTCAATAGCAAACAAAGCACTTGTTTACTTTCCAAGAAAAAAATAATTTTGTAACATTAAATCATTCATTAAACTTACTTTATAGATGAAGTCAGATCTACAGACGTGACAACCTCATTATCAAACCTGAAAGAAGAATTGAATACAAATTATTAGTAAGTAAGAGACATTAACATAATATTTTTTTTTACTATAAACGCATTCAATAAAGAGGTAAATACAACTGCTTCGTGCAAGATCTTCAAATCTTTCTATTAAATGTTGATCCATTATATACAGGCTGTCCATCCTTTCTGTGCTCCAAGTGCAAGTTTTTAAGCTTTTAAGGATAACTATATACAGTTTTAAATACGAAAAAATGCTTTAAATGAAGAGAATAATTATATTTTATGTTATTTAATAAGTTAATAAATTAATTCCTTTTAAAAGATACGAATTCTTATTTTTTATAATATACACCGGACCTATCAGTCATTTTTAGTAAAAAAAAATACCAGTGCTATAAAACATATGACAAAAAAAAACCCACTTAATTTTATGACTAAGGTTAACCGAGTTATAGTTGTTTCGCCTAAATGGTGGTCATATATATAAGTTAATTTAATGAAACAATTTGGAAAAGTAACATAGTGGTACAAAATTTCAATTTGCAAAAGAGGACTAAATATCTCTCTCGAAACCGCAGATTTAGCTGCAAAATCCATCTAAAACAAATTTTCGATGTTTTGTAACTCGATCAGTTTCAGTCGTAGAAAAAAAATTGTTTCGTTTAAAATATCACAGACCCAAAATTGTTTTATTGAATGATTGATAGGATCGGAGGATTTTAAAGATGTTAGATTTTGTAATTTTTTGAGAAATAAATTTATCAACTCAAACAACATAACACATAACTCTTTCCATTATTTAAAATATTTTTTAATTTTTTTTATCAATTTCAGTTGCTTACGCTTAACTGAATTCTTCAGAGAACTGAATAAAGTAAACTAGAAATATTTTAATCTTTTAGAGTAAACTTTTTATTTAGATGTACTACTTTTATAAAAACCTCCAACAAAATCTGAAATGAACCTGAGTGTATAAATGTTAGCAATGTTCTAATTAGTTAGGATGCTAGCATTAAATAATAAATATCCTTATATTGTACATTTGTACGAAAATTTTTAAACACTCTTAAGAGAATAATGAATGCGAGGAGATTTCGTAATCATTGATTAAATCTCTTCGCCTAGTAATAATAATAATAATATTCTTTGTTTCCATATTTCCATAAATAGCATTATCTGTCGTCTCGAGCTCTAAGCACCAAAAGTCCGTGCAGATCTATTATTGATGGAGAAATTAAAATTTTGTGTAAAATGATGCCTTCCATCGCTAACTAGGAGCCTAATCTGATGGAAACTTTTATGAAAAGATAACGCACTTTCTTGAAAGAATTTCCAACGATTAATCCAAGCCCAGGACAATAATTAATTATCACATCCGAAACTTTGCCAAAGACGTTTACCGTTCTTGAAAAGGAAAATTGCAGATGCTATCGCAACCATTTCGAGAACTGAAGCACTTAACAAGCAAAACGCTTAATGTCTTCGCAGCTCTCCGATTCAATTAACGTGGCAGCCTCCCCCCCCCTCTTTTGGATTATTTTAGTTCTTCTCTCTTACATGCACATAGAGCTTTACTTCCTTCTTTGTTTACTTTTTTTTTACTTATTGTTTATTTTTACCAGGTTTATTTTTCCAGAAATTCTTCGAGTTGTCTCTTTTGCATATGCCACAGAATGAGAAATGTCTCCTAATGGGCATTCCATTCTGCATTGGTCCATCAGCAGTGAGTAAATTGCACTGGATCCAAAAGAGGAATGTCAAAATCAGTCCTTGCCGAGTTGATTGATTGGCTCCAATAAGAGTTAACCCTAAGTTCTGGTTTAGTCTTGGCTGGCTTTTGTTCCACAATTGATACTAAAAGTTAACATGTTTAAAGTGGGGAAAGTGTTTATTCTTTTAGTATATTCCTCATCAAAGGAAATAAAAAATGGTGTCAATGTCTGCAATTGACAATCGATTCTGGTTCTTTTAAGAATTTTGTGAGAATGTTTCGAATTTTTCGAATGCTTTTAAAAGTCATCGATATTCTTATGAATTCTCCTCATGATAATTAGTTTAAATACCTTTAATATCATTTGCTATTAAACCTAATAATGCCCGATCCAAATTCTTTTATATTTCTAAAAAAATACAAGAAACTCACAATTTCTTCGATTTTAGCTGTTAATTAAACATAATTAAATTAACATAAATTGGTACTAAAAGTTAACATCTTTAAGAGAAAAATACTTATTCTTTCAATAAACATTTCATTTGGGGAAAAAATGGCATTCAGATCTGCGACTGACAATCGATTCCGGTTCTTTGTTAAATTTGAAAGAATGTTTCAATTCTTACAAACATATTTAAGAAAAGTAATTGATATATTTATAAATTCTTACAATAATGGCTTTAAATGACTCATTTTCTCTTAAACTATTATGTGGTTAAATTGCATTTATATTTCTTAAGCGATGAATAGTCAACGTAATGACTATCTACTTAGTTTTGATGCTAATGATAACTGCGTATTTTTTAAAAAGATGGTGAACATTGTATATGAAATATTTAGATTATAAAATACATTGTATTAATTTACTTAAATACATTTCACATTTTTTCCGAGTTTTATTCTTCCTTCAAAATGGTTTCGTTCACTCAATTTCCAAAAATTAATTTATATAAATTAATGCGTTATCCTGTAATTAAAACTTTTTAAACATTCTTTTGTTATATTTAGCTTTATTTTTATTATATTTATTAAATACATTTTGCCGCTTTCGATACATGAAATTTTTTATTTTTATTTTTAAGCATTTTTTAAAAAAGACACAGATTTTATTGCTAGAAAACTTAACAATAATGGGCGATTCTTTAATTAAAAGCTGTTACATTTAAATATGTTAAAAAGAACAGATTAACTAATTCAACTTTTAATAGATTTATTTTTTGCCAAAAATAAAACTAAATCATCTTAAAGGTAGTAGAACAAAACATGCTTTTTAAAAAGTTTATTTTATGTAACGTAGATTAATGTTTTTGACTTTTAAATTATTAAAAGACAAAAGTATTAATGCTATTTAATAATTAATTATTCATAAACCACCGTCAATTCCTTTTTTAAGCATTTTTTTTAAATTCTGTAATAAATAAGTACGACACGAGATCAAAGTTACAGTTAACTAGTGATGAATATAACATATGAAGAAAAGAATTGACAAAAATAAGATGCAAATTAATCTAGAAATTCATTTAAAGCCTCAAATAAATCTGTTATGAAGATTGGCATAAGGAATCCATAAATAATTTCTGAAAATCATGAATTTGTCTTTAGAAATAAAACTTCAAAATAAATTTCATTTTTTAAGTTTTCTAATAGCTTTTTCAGACGATTTTTATCACATACATTTTCGAAGTTACAAATATTTCAAGCTACTCAGCAACTTTTTATGAACGCCATGCAGTACGAATATTTAAAATGTACATTCTTCTCCTTTATGGTAGTAAACATTACCTTACTTATATTAAAAATAAAATATAAATAAAAGCGGGAAATAACCCATTGATTTTATCTAATTTTTTGTATTTTACTTCATCCAAATATATTTCTATATTCATAAAGTGATTGAATAAAGCCTGCCTGATTCAAATGTTACATTTTGTTTGGGACATTCTCCAGATAGCCGATATTTACGCTCACTTTGAGAGAGCAAGAGCGCAAAACTTCCTGACAAATGATGACGCCCTTTCAAAAACAGTTTTTTCACTTCTTCATAAAGCCTCCACAACGCATTTTTGCAATAAACCAAATCCACTTTTATACATTTTTTGGCTTCCTAAAGCTTGTAAGCACAAACGGAGGAAACAGCTCATAAAATATAGTCTTAATAAGTAGCTACAAGGAAGAAAGTTCATTCTGGACGCCTCGATGTGCAAAAATAGAAACCGAAGCCAACCAAGAAAATAGATTTGATACAATGATATATGGAGCATATGTGGGTTAAAGTGATAAATAGAGAAGGGGGACCCTAAAAAAAAGGGCAGAAAGAGGCAGAAAACTTCTTTTGGAGTGGAAAAGAAAAGGGTGCTTCCCTCTCTCTCTCTTGATAACTGACATTGCTCCAGCTGGAGTAAGTGGGAAGATGCTCTTGGAGGAGCAAGAGCGGCAAGAGGGATGTTAAGAGGATGGTGGGAAGACGAAGAGAGGGTTTTGGGAAATCCACCATTGGAAACTTGACTAATGTAAAAATCTAATGCTAGTGTTCACTTACTGGGACAGAAAGTGAAGAACGGATTTTACTCACTATTGGTCAGAAGAGTGAAAGTAGGTAATGGAACATTTTATTATTGTTCGACTCTGTTGGGTATGTGCGATGCAATGGTGTCTGTTATACATAAAAATGATTTAAGTGGCTTAGGGCTTGATATAATAGAGACACATGTACTGAAGAAAGAACGTTGGACATTTTCTGTTTTGAATATGTTCTTCACCAATTTTATTCAAAACATTTTACTCAAACGCATGGTTTAGCAATAAAATTTCCCTTTGCATTAGGGTTGGTTGAAGATTTTAATCCATAAATAATAGAAATGTGGACAAACTTCACCAAAAAAATCTTCAAGGATACCAATTTACTTCCATACATTGAAGCTCAATGATCACTTTGACAAACATGAAGATCCCTAAAATTTTTTTATCATAACCTCTTGATTCATAGACTTAAGAAAGTGGTTTATTTTATTTTTAAAAATGAAAACACATCTTTATTAGTGCATTAAAAAGCAGATTTTTTTCTAATTTTAATTATATTCTTTTGAACAAATATCTTGTTTCCCAAACTCAATACAAGATGACGCCACTGGCAAGGAATCAAATTTTCATTTAATTAATAATTGCATGATAATAAAAATAAAATTTCTAAAATATTAAAATAGCCATCGAGAATATACATATGCACACAATTTCAAATCTCTACCACACCAGTAAATGAGAGAAAAATCAATTGTCAAAAGCCATCTCTACAAATATGAAAAAATAGAAAACTTTCTTCATAATTCGATAGTAAATAAATAAAAAAAATTTGAGCAATATTCTTTTTGTCATCAAAAGAATATAAACCATATAAAAACTTGTAATTTATTTAACTTTTTTTTAAAAAGTTTTATAATTTTTAGCACCTATATTATATTAAAAAAAATCTGAACTTAAAAATATATGATAAATAAATTTAATTTAGTAATATAACTTTTATTTAATGATGGAAATGATAATTAAATGCAGCGATATACGATTTTGTAGAGAAATATCTTCATGTAGGATCCCAAATTTGAAGAAAATCCAAATTCATGCATTGATTTAATAACTTATTTAACCATACTTTCAAATATGACATTGAACTTTACAAATGAACGCACAGATGGAAGGAGAAGCAAAGAAGATAATTTTTTCCAAGTGTAAGGAGATTACGAATACAAAAAAAAGTTACTTGAATTTAAAAAAAATAAAGGAAAATTCAATGAAATTATAAAAATTCAATCAAGTGCAAACAACTGACATTCTTTAGGCACCTAAATTTCCTCTAAGTGGTTTAAGAAAAAAAAGAAACGAAGAAAAAGCGGAAAAACAACGGCTTGAAGACACTAGAGGAAAATGGCACGCACAATAGAGTGTGCTTCCTCCGTTGTCCGTCCTATGTTATTACTCCCATCAAGAAGCAACGCCACTGGCAAAGTGGCGGAAATAAACAGGGACACTTCTTCAATTGCGACACAATCATTCGGCTTGCTTCCTCTGGACTTCATTCGATCGTTTTTTTCTTTTTTCACCTCTTCCTCCAACTCAATTCGTCGTTTTTTTAAAGAGATTTTTTTTTTCGGATTACAGTTTTGTATGAACTGTTGAACAAAAATCTGAGCAATAAATAATTTTAATGGAAAAATATATGATAGTGTCAATTATAAAAACTGTTCATTGTTTTCACGTAGATATCAAAGGGATCTTTACATAAAGCATAAATTATCTTATATTTCATTGTTTCAAACTAAACTTTTAGGTTTAATTAAGAGAAATAAGAGTAATATATTAATGCTCTTAATTTTTTGTAGTAATATAATAAAATTACATTATCGCCGACCGACTATATAAACATTTTTTTTTTGTTCAATCACTAAAATTAATTGCTTTCAATAATGCATATTGAAATTTGTAAGTTTATAATGAAGATTCGAAGCTATTAATAAAGTTAGACTTCCATTGACATAAAGAAGGTCCCAATATAAAAATTTTACGTAACAATTACTAAAATCAAATAAAATTGCCTGCTTCTATCAAGTATGCATAGAAAAGGACCACAAATAATACAAAGCAAAACCGGTAATATATTAAGAATCTTAATATTTCATAGTCATATAAAAAATTACACTATTACTTTAACTGGCCGATTTTATAACACATTTTTGTTCTATCGCTAAAATTAATGGTACATCAAAACTTCACGATACATCAAAATATTGTACATTAAAACTTCACAGTTCACAGTGGAGATTCAAAACAGTTAATGATTTTTAAAGTGCGATTCCATTGACATATAGAGAGTTCCAATATAAAATTTAAACTTAACAATTACTGAAATCAGTTAAAATTGCCTGTTTCTATCAAATATGCATAGAATAAAGAGTTAAGCAGTCCACAAATAATAAAAAGAAAAAATAATAATATATTAAGAATCGTAATATTTCATAGCAATATAAAAAATTACATTATTGCTTTAAAGGGTTGACTACATAAAAAAGTTTTGTTCGATCACTAAAATTAATGGCTTTCAATATTCGTTCATTAAAATTTCGAAGTTCTCAGATGAGATTCAAAATTGTTAATGATTTTTAAAGTCAGATTTCCATTGAAGTACAGAAGGTTCCGATATACAATATATCACTGAAATCAATTAAAACCGTGTTTCTATCAAGTATGCATAGAAAAACGAGTTAAGCAGTTCTCAAATAATAAATTTTAGATTTTAAAAACAGAAAACGAAATTTACCTGTCAAGATAAAACTATAAATGCTCGTTTTTAAAAAAACAAAATTCTGATGAATAAGATATTTCCATTCATCATTAATGAAACACATGTTTTCGCTAAAATCTAATGTATTTATAAAAGAAAAAAAAATAACCCTTAAGAGATAAAAAGAAATTTTCGTATTTAACTGTCTATGCACATTTTAATTTCCTGTTTACAATAAAGCGAACTCAATAATGAAAATGAATTATTAATTGCCTTTTTAATACTTTTAAATTTACGCATTAAAAATATTACTAAATGGCAAGCAAGAAATAAACGCAAAATAGCTTAATTTTCCTTGGGATTATGAACATTAAGAGGAAGAAAAATATCCATATTTTTAGCTAGTAATCAGAATACTTAAAATATCGTAAGAATTTATTAAAGGCATACATGAAAACAACGTTAAATTCAATCTTTCCCAACAATAATGACATTTTTATTGTTAAATTATCAATGAAAATACAAAATAATACAAACTTCTATTTGTATTAACTTCTGTAAAATTGCAAGTCTTTAAAATGAAATTAATAAAAGTTTTGCCTTTTAAATCATTAATATTTCCGAATCCAATACTTAAAAAATTACTTAAAAAGAAAAGGGCATTTATTTAATTTAATTTGACAAAGTAAAATTTCAAATTTTTAATCAAATAGAAATTATGACTTTCATTTAAGTATGAACTTAAAATGAATGAAAAAAATGATAAAACAAAACAGTTCCACTTAAAATATAATTTTCGGACAGAGTATTGACACATTTTACCAATTTAATAAACACCAAGTTGCTAATGTAATTCTGTTTGAAATAAACTTATTACCACGAAGGCGATTCCGGCTAATGCGAAAATATTTTTCGTACAAAAGATTACTCCCCCTCTAACCAAGTCTTAACAAATGATGAATTATAACATTATTTAAAAACTAAATCACTGCTTTTCTGCCTTTTAAAACAGATCTCCAATACTGCTGCGGAGAAAATAACATTAGAGGCGAAAGGTATTGCTGAATTCAAATTCCCCTCTTTAATTCTATTCTTCTAAATTAAATTTATTTATCTCCCGTATACCCTGTAGCAGAAAACCAAATCTACCTTAAAAGGTTTTCCATTAAGACTTAAAATCACCCTGTATCGAAAGGTAAGACCCGCGGCGGCTCTTTTTGTTTCAAAAACTTGGCAGTGGTAAATAAATGCCGTTTCTGGGAGAGTGGAGAGGGTGGAGTAAGGGTAAGGGAAGGGTGGGGGGAAATGATAATCTGCACATTAAGTGCCATTAACGATCTATTGCGAAGAGTGGCATGTACAAATCATGTCATGCAAATGTCCTCTGCAACCTGCATCATTAGCAGAAGATAATTTCCTCCTACTGATTTTATCCTGCCATGTTTATTCAAAAATTTCCGAATTCCTCGATTCTTTAGGGCTCGGGGAGAGGGGCGTATTAAGGGAGTGAGGAAATCAACCACAAAATGCAAAAGACCGGATCTGCTATTACCCATAGCAGTAGCCACACCTCCCGATAGTTGGAGAAGGAAGATTTGCAGGGAAGTGATGGCAACTAGCCCCAGAAAGCGAGGGATTACGGGGACTATCTCCAAATTACAATCTGCATGAAATGTAATAAATACTCGGTGAATGTAATGGTTAGGTGGTTAAAAATTTTTCTTATCATAATAATAAATGCTCACAAGAATATTCTCAATTTTTGTGGTTTCTTTTCATAGGATAATGAGAAATATGATTTCTACTATCAACATATCTAAATACATTTTTTTAGGTAAAGTAGAACTCTAATTATTCAAACATTCAGATAATTGAACAAAAATGGTTATTTCTTGAAAAAAAATGTAATTTATCTACTTACATATATAACTTGCTGCTAATTTAATGATTCTTAAAGCAATGTAGCTTACATTTTACTTCTGTTAAGTTTAAACACTACATAATACTGTTCCAATATGTAGAAAACTAATTGTTTCGATGCCCTCAGTTATTTTTGGTCTAAAATATATTATAAATATATTTTCTTTTCACTTTTCCCCCTCTCATAAAGGTCCAGTACATGATGCTATGGATTAACTGGAGTCTGAATAATCGGAATTCTTTTGTAATTCCAATAAACAAGTTTATTGCAAATAATATTTAAATTAATTCTTATAAAAAATCTTGTCCTCATTATTACAACTTTAGTGGAGATTATTTTTATTTCTAAAAATATGATTGCTCAAATGCATTGAAATATTTTACAATAAACACATTATTAAACAGCAATAAAGAATTGATAAGAATTTCATTTCTTATGAAAAACTAAATAATATATCATTAAATTCAATAACTCCAAGTTACAGCGCGAGTTTTTTTTTAAAAAAATCTACTATTATAATTCAAAGAAATATTTTGGTTCATCATTAATGCTTTAACAATATTTCTCTTAATATAGTGATAAAATAAATTTCATTTGAATAATCCATAGGAATTAATTTTTTTTTTGCAAGTAATGAATAAAAAAATTAAACTCAAAATAACATTTTTTTGCTCTCTATATATTTTTAAAAAAGTGCACATATAAAGAATGTATACTTAAAGACAATGTCAGAAAACGACGCATTAATAATCGGCAAATAAAAATATTTATTTTAGCATACATATTTTAAATTTTTAATGAAACACTTTTAATCAATAATCTTTTTAAAACTATTTTTGTCCTGTACAACAATAGTTTACGCTGCATATATTAAGGCTTTATTACTACTGTACATTACTACTTTTGCTACTTACTATTTTATAAAAAGCACTGTATACTTTCTGCAGTTATTTTTACCTCTTTATTATTTGTTGCATTGTACTGTACTTTTGTATTTTATAGTTCCCTTCTTTATTTTTTATAATTGTCATCATCAGCACTATTTTGGTATTTTAATGTTTGTCTAATGCTGGCCGGCTATATTTTATAGTTTCCTGTTTCGATTTCATTTATTTTTTTTATTATCATCACCGAAACTATTTTGTTTTGTTTTTTCAATATTGTTTTTATGCAAAAACAGAAATATGTACACTGTGCAAAAGAAAAAATTTGTATGACATATAAAAAGCAAAAAATACATCTAACATGAGTGGAAAAAAAATTAAGAGATTGCTATTAGAAATAAAGAAATAAAAATATTCTCTATGAACAAATATTTTATATAATGGAAAATACTTATAGAAACGATAATTAAATAGAATTTTTTTTAATTGAAAACTAATATTAAAAGAAAAATACTATCAGTTGAAAATTATTCTTACGGAATGTGCCTAAAAGATATGGTGCGCCACAACAGATTCACACCTAACACACTACTCTGTTACACCGTATCACTCGATATATACAAAAAAAAGTTTTAAAATACTCCCACACTACACCATCTCACCATGACTTATTAACCCGGGTGTGATCGAAGGTTTTAAAAACGTGATTCTCCAATTAACAAAATGTCCCTAATGAGAAGGGGTGAAAATACCTTTTGAATATGCATGATACATCACAGGAAGACAAAGAAGGGGTGCGTTATTGTCACGTGACATGCTACCCTAATGGAAAGACTCCCACCCCAACTTTTATGTCCACCCCCTTTCCCCATTCTATTCAATAACACATCCACCTACTCCAGATAGATCCAGAGTTTGCCGGCCATTAAAAGAAATGTAAATGTTTCATCAAGTATCGTCGGGCCTTTAGGGCGAATAGGTAAGATTGCTTTTCGTCAGTATACCCCCAAGTCTTCCTCCGCGACAATATGGTTTTTACGAGCTAATTAAGTAACACATTCGTTTTTATTGATTCTCAAAAGCAGCTACGAAACATTAATGTTTTGATATGCTTTAGTCCTTTTCCCAATGCTTGCAGCTTAGAACAGTTAGTTCTTTGTCTTAAACAGTTCCCCCGTCTTCAATTACTGATGCGTTCGTCGTGCGAGAGAGTGTGGTTCTGGTCCTGAAACAAATGAAAGATTTTAAATACGATTTATTTTAACCATTGAAATGATTTTGCTGATTTTCGATTAGTTGTGAAGACAAATAAAATAACTACCGTAAAGGTAAAATTGCTTTGTATTTTGGATGCATTGTATTAGCAGCCTGCTTTCATTTTGAAATTGTTAATTAATTTTTTATTTTATACATAGAGGGAGTTCTAGTAGAGGGAACCAGCTGCCAATTAGAAGATTTCAGGTTCGCTAGTTTAGATCTTTGATGAAAAATATGTAGCCTAGTTCGCAAAATCTAACTAGCTCTACAAGCTGTACGACAGATTCGATTAAGTGTTATTTACTTCTGTTTCTTTCTTATGGCACTTGTCATAGAAAAGCCCGCTGTCAAAGTCAACGACTTTAAGCCGAGAATTTATCATGTTTTGTTTTCAGTAGCGCCATCTAAGGACTACACATGCGTCACAATCCTTTTTACTGGGCGGATTTCATTCATGCATTAAATTCACTCAGGCCAGAGAACGATTACCTCTGAACCAGTACCTACAATGGTATTGTCTCGACTAGGAGGATTTTGTGCACCAGCTACCTTATACGTGCACCAGCTACCTAAACGTGCACCAGTTACCTTATACACGGAGTGTCTCCGGCCGGAGGAGTTCGACCTCACTATCCAAGGGACGCGAGGCCAACGCCCAACCAACCAGGCTATCCCGACCTCTTATAAACAATCCCTTTATTATCTGTGGATAGATTACTTGCAATCATGTTCAATTCATGCAGGTTAATCTCAAATCATGTTCAATTTTTTTTTTGGTCCATGTACAACAAGGTTGTTTAATACCAAAATAAATTTATAAAATGATAAGATAATTTTTGTATTTAAATAAACTAGCAACATTTTGTAATAAACCGCTATTGTTTAATAACTCACTGAACTCTGTTTACGATTCCAATATAAATATTTAAAAAAATTCAAAAAGAGTTTTCGTTATAATTTGTGTTGTTTTTCACTACTTTTGTGGATTATCTCCGATTTTCGTTTTTTCGAGTTTGTTAAGCTATACACTTCCGTGGGTATTTAGAAGTTTATTGTACTTCCAATGTAAAAATTGTTTATTACACTTTTTCGGCAAAGTTTGATTAGAAAACGTGTTTAATTGAAAATGTGAATATTGGAGTTGATTCCTAATGCCATAACTGAGTGCAGTTGCGATAACTTTATTAAAATAAAAAAAAATATTAACAGTTTTTTTTCCATAAATAAAGCACTATTTATGGTTTATATCAAGAAGCAGATTTATAAACCAGAAAGAAATTAATATGCCAGATTTAAAAAAAATTATTAATTCCTTTTACATGAAATATTACATATTGACAGAAAATACACCGTTTTCCTTCTGCGTTTATCTAATTCTAAAATATTTAAACAATGTGCCAATACAATCAGTGAACAACAGAAATGTAGTGATACATTAAAGATTATCTAATTATTTCTGAAAGAATTTTTTGATTGAAAGATAAAATACTGATTATTCGAAAATGATGAATTTCCCGTTTAACATCGACCAAATGTTAAATTCTTGGCACTCTAAGTTTGGATAGATAAATTGATTTCTTAAACTAAATTTTAATTAATGGATTAATTGGATAAATAATGAAATTCCAAATAATTCTCCACCCAATTAATTTTCTGCGAGAGATCACAAGTGTGTTTAGTATTGTAGAAATTATATAAACTCTACCTAGAAGAAAGCAGTATTATAATTAAATTAGTGTTAACGGGAAATTAGTATTTTATTAAAGTATTTTAATTAAAATTTAGAGAAAGTCAAACAGAGATTATTCATTTCCGATAATTGAATGCGTGCCTATTCTTATGATTATGGCGATAAAAATAAAACAGATTTTCTTTTTGTGCGTTACTATCATTTTATTTTTTAGTCTGAAAATGTTGCACAATTCATTGGTATTGATATTGCCGAGTGCTTTCACTCAGATGATGACAATTTTCTTGGAAACATAAATTAAATATATTTTAAAGATTAAATGGTCGATACTTATTTACATATATACAGTTAAATTCCGATTTAAATCTAAACTCATTTCTCAGAGTTCCACCGGTGTTCCTATCAACACTCAACCTCACCGCTATCAACCACACACACTACCCCTCTTTTCACTTCATCTCCTTTTGGCCCCGGGACCGGAAAAACTACGTCGAGGTTAGAGGCATGACATTTAATATAATATTTGCGAAAATCTATTTTTCTTAAATTTAGTCCTAAATGGCTTTTCTCATGTGTCAACAAAATAAAATTCAACATTATATAAGACATTATTTGTCAATTATATCTTAAAATATATATATTATTGCTATCGCAACATATACACAGTTGTTTCAAGTCTAATTTAATTTAATTTTTTTGTACCATTTGATCTACCATCATTACTCCACCAATTTCATTCTGTCGCGTTATGTATAGTTTCAACATTCATATACAGTCATAATTGAATACTTCAACTATCACTGTATGTGGATGTTACTAATTAGTAATCGTATATGAAAAAAGAACATTTTTAGAATAATCACAGATTTAAAAAAAAAAGAATTTTTCTTTCAAGCTTCCTAAATTTGTAGACTATTTCTCATTTCTTACTGAGTGCCATTTATTCTTTAAATTTTCAGTTCTGAATTTTAAAAAAAAAATTCTAATGTATATCTATTGAGATCATCTAAGCAACTTGTATCGAATATTTTAACATTCATCCCATCATTTGATTAGAAAACGCAGGTCAATTAATTTAAAAACACTTCTATCCAATAAATATTTATAATGGTCGTCACAATTACCATTTAATGCTTTCCATGCGTTCACTGTCAAAAATTACCACATCATTGGAAAATCAAGATATTTTAATAATTCAGGAGCATCTAACTTTATAACAATGCCATCAAAAACAAAGGAACTCCAATTGAAAATATTTGAAAATAACATCTAGTTTATAGTAAAAAATTATATAGGATAAGTCAATTTTTAAATAAGATTAATAAAAATAATGAAAAACGCTTGCTTATGATATTTACAGTTCCATTTTCAGTTATTAAAATCGATAAAAATGTCTTTAACATCATTTCTAAATATCGCAGATATAAAATAAAAATAGTTTTTGAGGGACACTTTTATACACTTTTAAATAAAGTGTATAAAACCGTTTTATATTCTAGAAAAATAATTACTATACGAACTGTTTTACAAATGAAGGAAATGAAAAATCGATCGATAAAAGCTCGCTTATTTGAAAAATACACTTGATTATTTATTCAGTTAAACAGCAACTCTCAGCCAATCTCTTGCATTCCGTAAAATCACTCAATGGTCGAATGTGTACGCTTCACATGTTCTCCCGTTATCGAAACACTTGAAGCAGCAATCGCCATCGTTGAGATGGCACGCATGAACATTTCAATGCATCGCCCATGATCCCTCCGCTTAAATTCACCCAGCCTGAAGACGCACCGGTAGTGTAAATTTAATCTTTAGTCTATCTTTATACATCGGCCACAACCAAATAAACACAGAGAGCGGGCGAAATTTAATTCCTTCCAGCAATTTCTGCTCAACCTCAATGTCCAGGCACGACGTTTTAAGAGCTTGAAGCTGGAAAGGAAATACAGAAAATTCCTCCAGCCATTTTGGATATTCTCATCAAAAGCTTTAATTGCTGAGCTCTTCTGTTGAGTTTTGAAGAGAGAGATCCGGAATTATTGCCGGGGAGGTCTTTTAAATTATTCACCAACTGCTGACACCCGCACCAGGTACGGCCTTTCGATTTGAATGCACCAAACGTTATTTCCCCGTTTGTCTGCCATTAACTTTAATATCGGGGGGTCTATTCGATGTGGAGAAAGGTTTGTGGACAAATATGATTCAACTTTGCTGTTATCACGAAGTTGTTTTATAGGGAGAGAGAGATCGTTTAAAAGGCATTGAAGGTATTGGAATTCCGAATGTAGGAATACAGAAATTGAAGTTTTCCCGCTTTAAGATGAAATCCTTTTCATTGAAAGGAAAATCAAGCGAAAAATAATCATTATTTCATGGTCCGAATTTTCTTTTCCACTAACTTCTCTTTATAAAGTTTCATATCTATTTTTAACTTTATTATAAAAATAAGCGCTGTAATCTTTTTCATATTAATCTCGAATGTGCATTCTTTAGCAAATGCAACATTTGGAGAAAAATCTTTTATTTTTTTTTTCACGAATTTTCTTTATAATTATAAGAGAGGGAGAGATATAGATTAAAAGACATTGAAGGAATTGGAATTCCGAATATAGAAATATAGAAATTGAAGGTTTCCATTTTCAGATGAAATCCTTTTCATAGAACGGAAAATCAAGTGAAAAATAATTATTATTTTGTGATCTAATGTCTCTTTTCAATTAACTTCTCTCAATAAAGTTTCATATCTATTTTTAACTTTATTATAAAAGCAGGCGCTAAAATCTTTTTTATAATAATCTCGTTTGTGAATTCATTAACAACTGCAACACTTAGAGCGACATTTTTTTTTCTTTTATACAAATTTTCTTTACAATTATAAATTTTTATCGGTAGCGGCTTTTTCGCAGAGATATGTAAAATTATGCAATATGCATTTAATAAGGTCTTTTCAAATTTAGAAAGGAATGAATGCGAGAAAATAATTATTTCAGTTAAATTTAACTCGAGAAACGATAAAAGTAATATTCATTTATGATATTATATATTATGCCAGGGAACTTATAAAATTGTATGAAATAGAATTACGTTTTATACAATTTTCAATGAAAAATCACATGAGTTTTTATATAAATGAATCTTATATCAATATATTTGAAAGTATATATAGACTTGAAATAATATAATTATCAGATAATTAATAACAGAATAATCCAAATGAAGATAACAGATGAAAAAGATAATACAAGAATACTCCAAATAAGGATATGGATTAAACGTATGTAACAATGCTATCAAAAGATAAAAAAATTCGAAAAAAAACCCATTGTAGATTTGAATTACGCACGTTTTTAATTGTAATTTTGAATAAATGAATTGTAAAATAAGTTACAGTTGCAAGATCATGGTTGCTATACTTTTTCGGCGATTTTATCTAATCCTTAAACAAATGTACTAATGCTAAAAACGGAATAAATAAGTGTGGTTTAGAATTTAAGATCATTCAAACATTTAAACATAAAAGTGGCGAGTCGAAGAAATTCGAATTTGTGTCACAGGTTTTGCTTTTATCTGGTTATTTATTTTTTTCAACTTTCGAGGTTTCTACAAAAGTTTTGGTTAGCAAATTTATTTTAATGTTGAAGCGAAGAAAAACCTGCGGAAAAAAAACAACTCTGGTGGTACGTGAATCGAAAACAGTCCATTCTTCTGGCCAGACATAGTAACACTACTATACTATATTCCGTGATAAACCGCAAACTCAATCTATGGACCAAACTCACCACATCTACATACAAATAGCAGCTATTTTTCCTGCAACCGCTTCTCTTTCTAGTACAAAAAAAAAAAAAGAAAAGCAAATACAAACGTAGAAATAAAACGGAAAAAGGAAAAATAAAATATAAAGAAAAAACAGGAAAGCTGAAACAAAAGCAACAAAAGGTAAAAAAAAGAAATGAGAGAAAATAGACATATCCGACGTAGAAAATGCTGAAACAGCATGGGGAAATTGCAAGTAACCTGTCGGGAATTTTCACCTTGCATTCTCGTTTTTTTCTTCTTTTTCTTTAAAAATAAAAGCAACACTAGGTCTGCATGGAATAATGCTAGAGGGAATTACATGTTCATGCTTTGTTTACATCTAGATTCACAAGAATAATACGCAACAAAAAATATTTTTATTTGTATATATGTATGCGATATGATATCTTCAGAAGCCTTTAATTCTTTTTGACGCTGCAATTCTTTTGCCTCTTAAGCAGAGAGCGATATTTTTTTTTGTTTTTTTTTTGTTTTGAAAATCATGTATGTTGTATTTTATCGTTTCTACGGAATTTATTATTAGGAATGGTATGTTCTTTCTTCGTAATATTACCCTTGGAGCAATCATTCTTAAGAAATTGTATGTGTAACGAGCATTCAGCAGAATGAGTTCTGTACACGAATGATATACGAAATTAGAATGATCCTTGCAGTTTTTTTCGGAACCATCATGTTTTGAATAATCTTTTTCGATTTGTTATTTCTAGCATCTACTCATAATAGGCAATTCAAGACTAACTTTTTGTTATTTGGTACTTCACTAAAAAAAAGAAAAAAACTAACTGAAAATGAAATTTTTATGAAACTTAGTTAAGAGTATTAAAAAAATTAAGTATTAGAGACGCAGAAAAGTTTGAATGAAAGTTTTTTCCCCCAAATCAGCCAATTAGGTTGGAAACCAATCAATTCTATAAAAATACAAAGAATCACAATAAAAATTTAATTTTGTGTTTACCTTTTAAGGTTCTACGGAAAATTAATTTAAAATTTCCTAAAATGCTATCTTTCTATAAACAATTTTCTTTATTAAATTAATCTTGTCAAGCATTCATTCATTTTGCTTAATTTCGTTAAATAGTCATTCATTTTGCTACATTTTAAAAAAACTAAAAATTTTCTTATAATAATTCAATTCGCTTATTATGTCACAATAGTTATGTCACGTTATAATTGTAATAGACAGGTGTCTATTTTATCAAGTTTAACATTAATTAACCTTTTGTTCGAAGAAAGTTTAAAATATGCATTATAATTAGTGCTTTAGTTACAAAATTTTTACATTTTTCGTACAAGTAACTATTTGTAAATGGCAATAAATTTTTAAAGCAAATTTTATTCTAAAAGTTTAGTCGATTATATAGCTAAGAAAAAAAAAAATTAAAAATGCAGCATTAATTAATTTAGATTAATTTAATTAATAATGGCTAAATGGCAACATTTATTTAAATGTTTTACACTAAGAAAGATTTTTATTGTTTTGCTTTACTTACCGAAACATTTGAAAACAAAAGACGTTTTAATAATTTTCACCACATAAATCATGCTTTACACGATCCAGCATGGAGATCTAGATTCGATGTTTCAGAAAAATATGCCAATTTTACGACAATTTTTATTGCATTTATTTTTATCCAACTTAGTCAACTAAAAATAACCACTAAAGGTTTCTGAACTTAAATGAAAATGTAGAAGTCATTCATAAGGAAACCCTTTTTTGTAGCAAGTTTGATGTCGATACTGAAAGCGGCAAATAATCAAAAAAGAATAAATCAACACTTTAACGCCATGTGACAGCATAATCAAACGATTCAGCTATCATTTTCAATAATAAATCATTTTTGGATCAAATCAGCAATAGAGTCATAAAAGTTGTTTATATTAAGAAAGGTTTAATGATTTTTGTGGTCCAAGGTTATTCAGATTCCGGAAGATTCCAGATCAAAATGAAAGATCGTCTTGTCTTCAACTGTGTTACGAACGATTGAATAAAAGTCTTGAATAAAAGTGAATTTAAGGAAGGAAAGTTATAATTTATCAAGCCCATGTATAAACGAATGTAACAATCTAATAGAAGATCGTGATATTTTAAATTGAGGCAACAACGTGCCAATTTAAATTTGTAATAGTTCATTGTGTATCTCGCTGGCAGAAAAAGGATGTGATATCTTAAGCTAGTATTTATTTATTTTTATGAATATCAGGTTGACTTGGTGATTTTTAGATTACGGCCAAGATCGCCAAATTCATGGATTTTCTTGAGATTTTCAGACTACACCAAACTTTATTATACATGTCAAGATTTCGCCAAGATGGACATAATTCTGTTTTATTTGGCGATTTTTTAGATTGCGCCAAGAAAGTGGGTTTAACTTGAAGGATTTCTGAAAACGCCAAGATCACTCAGGCGTTTTGGTTTTTATCAAGATTTGCATTTTTGGTAATGTATCGTGGGCCGTAAAAATGAGCAAATACTATGATACCTTGTCTCCATGGCTCGAGTCTGAACCCCTTATGATTGTCGAAATCTGGCCAATGGCGCCCTCCCTACGGTACGTAGCTATTTAAAAAATTACGTTATTTTGAAATGGATATTTGATATTTTAAGTTGTTCTGTGGTAAAGCGTAAAATGTATCTCAATATTGTAGGGACTTAAGAAATATATAAATATTAATTCAAGAATTAATTATAAAACAGGTAATGTTTTGTTATAACCCTACTATGTATAAATACCCTCTGGACAATAAAAATTTAACCCACATAGTAAGTTTAAGCAAACTTATGAATATTCCAGGAAAATTAATATTTTAAGATAGTAAAATCCAAATATGTAATAATTATTACAGTCAGATTGAGTGATAGTTATTTCGAAAGAATGTTTTTAAATCTGGTTTTCAATATAATTGTTGAAAGCTTAGAAGTAAAATAAGGTACCGTTCATTTCAAATATGAAAAAAAAATTCAGATATAGTTGCAATAGAATGCAGTATTAACATCAACTCGAAGCTGAAAATATAATCGCCACTCAACAAAACTTTTTATTAATTTAGCATATCTGTAAAATTGATTAATAAGCATAAGTATTTATCATATTTTTTCTCTTATTCAGAAATGAATTAATGATTAAGATAATTTTTTTTAAATATTGCTACAGTCAAAAGATAATAATTCGGTTAATTGTATGATTGATCGAATTAATTTTTTAAACATTAAATATCATTTAATTTTTTTTTTTTTAATTTTTACTACAAATTTCATACTGGATTCAAAATTACAGTTTAAATTTTGTAGCGCCAATTATAATTTTTTTCTTTTCTAGATGAATACAAAAATTGCTTCAGTGTAATTCTTACAGTTAAAACTTTCAGATGCTTATCAAATAATATCCATGCATCGTACTTTTCACCATATATACTCGCTTCCATCAAATCTAATGAACTTTACATCATCATATTTTCAAACTTCCTGCAACACGCAAGATTTTACTTCAAAATTCGATTAGTATCTCCGATCACTGATAACCGAATCCATACCGGAGACAAGCATCAAGAAATCGGTCCAAAATATCAAAATACATCTAATATGGCGTCCTTTCGTGGCAATGTCAAGATAGGAGTCGGGAAAGAGGGGGAGAAGGCACCATGTATGCGAAAAGATTACCCAATCCTACACCCCCGTCGTGCCCCCCACTTGCTGCTGCCGTATCACGCTCCAACCCTGCTCAATGTTGACTGAGCAAAGCCAAACAATTGCCATGCCTATCCCAGGCCTTCTCTGGATCGTTTGTTTGCGAACGTCAACACCTTGCTCACCCCCCTATTGCCCTCGGGCAAAGTGATTGGCGGCAAAGAGTGATTGAGTTTCGCAGGAGCTTTAAAGAGTTTGTGGATGAAAGGGGTATTTTATCGGATGGAAGGCAAAGTGGTTGATGAGCAAAGGAACGAAGAATCAATTACGCGACACTGGCTGTAATCTCTGTTGGACTTAAACGAACAATGTGGCATTTTCCATTTGCCAAATTCCCGCTCCACTTCATATTTTGAACGGGTCTCTTTAGTGAGTGAGACGAGGCTGTCATAAATAAATCTCTGGAATATATGTGTCACAGCGAAGAACTGTGGAATTCGATATGGAGAATTTAGTAAGTCATCGAAATTTTCTATATTATTTGGTTTTTCTTTTAACAATTGACTTTGTTAATATCTTTTCAATTTAATAAATAATGTTCCATTTTCCATTTGCAAAATTCCAGATCCACTTCATATTTTGAAGAAATCTATTTAGTGAGTGAGACATACTGTCACAAATAAATGTCTGCAATCTATCTCCTAAGGAGAAGAACTATTGAATAGATATGAAAAAATGTCGCCGCTAATCTTATTGTGTTAGGTCAGTGACTAACTGAATTTTTTTGTACGATTTGTTTTTAAAAATTGCTTTTGCTAATTTTTATTGAACTTCAGTGATTAGAGTGGCATTATTCGTTAGCAAAATTCCTGTTCCATTTCATTTTTTGATCATGTTTGTTTAGTAAATGAGACGTTGCTACCAAAAATAAATATCTAGGATGCATTTGTTATAGTAAAATATTGTTGAAGTGGATATAGGATGTTTTGTGACTTCAGTAGGCTAGTACACAATTTAAAATTTTCTTTATAATTTGATTTGCTTTTAATAATTGTTTTTGCCATTCTCGACGGACTTCAGTGAATATATGGTATTTTCTATATGCTAAATTACTTTTCTATGACACAGTTTGAATGGGTACGTTTAGTGATCAATACATTGTTGTGAAATAAATATCTGAAATATGTAAAGCAAAAATGTATTTTTTCAAAGTTTCTTCAAGCAAACAATTCTTGACTTCCATAACTAGTTTAAAATATATATATATTTGCATTTGTAGAATTTACAATTCAGAATGCAGCTGGGAATCTGGAAACTATGAGAAAAGAATCGAAATAGATATAGAAGATTTCGTTAGTTCCATCTTAATTTAGGGCTTCAATAACTTATGATTGGATTTTGCTTGCTCTTAATATTTAAATAAATGAATTAAAATATAGTAATCTGTTTAAAAGATGCAATATCTACGGTTAATGGTGGCGTAATCTTAATTTGTGTAGTTAAATATAATCAAAATCTAATTTTAATGTTATATGAGAGCTGTTTTAAAATGAAAAACGCAGTTTTAACAATAATTATCAGATGAGGAAGACATTATCAGGGAAGATAATCTCCAAATTTATCCCTATACAAGAGTATTTGACTTCGGATTTCAAGTGCATTAAGTCCGCGCTCATAGACATGTTTTTGGAAGTGGGCTTGAAATATATGATCGTTAGGTCTCGAAATTTAGGAACAAAATCACCGTAGTTACTCATTTAAAGAAATAAAATCAATTAGAAATTAAATAAATGCCACAATATGCGTTGGAAATCCACAGTTCTTCATAAATCGACGTTTTCAGCCCTTATAAAGCACTTTTGACAACCAGAAATGTGGAATAATTATAATTAATAAATGCAATGTTAATGTCCTAAAATTAAAAATGTAAGGACTAATTAAAGATTTCAAAGATATCTTCTAAAAGATAGTAATCTATTTCAGCAGTGCTATGCAATCAAACGCACCAGATTTTAAATATTCCAAGACATTTTTACTTTATTATATCAGAACTTTTCACCAATAATCAATGCCCTCAAAACAATTTTTATACGGAAGCAATAATCTGTTGTATGAGGCATAAATTGCGAGAAAAATCCGCATTCATTATCTACGATATAATAATATCGCATTCTTAAAAGAATTATGCTAAATCTTCAAGGCACCCCAACTATTTAAAATTCAAGTGGAAAGAGAGAAAAAAAAATGGCTCTTGAATAAATGGAACAGATTTAAAGAATGCTAGAATAAAAAGATCGGAAATTTGAACTAATAAAAATGCATCGTAAAAATATACATTACGATGAATTAATTTCTACAAACGTTTGCTGTAGAACAGTTTATTTCTCTTACATAAACAGTACTCGATATTCCAATTGCACAACGCTAACATCTCGAAATCTCTCTCACTTTATTAAAAACAATTTTTTTTTCCTTTTTCTTAACCAACATGGTTGTCATCGATAAACAAAAAGCAAAATATAATTGAAAAGAAGACCGAATTAAGTTTTTAGTTTTAAGAAGACACACAAATATTATTCGGCGTTTTCTTTGTTGTTGAATATTTAGGGAAGAATTCTTCATCTTAGTGCAAATTTTTAAAAAAAATCGATTGGAGGTATTTGATAATATTTTTCCTCTAAATGATCTTTTATATTTAAATTTCGTAAAGAACACAAAGCGACAGCATTTTTATTTGACTAACGGTTAATTTTTAGAAGAAATGGAGAAAATGAAAAATCGATATAACCTAGAGACCGAAAGATTTTTAAAAGATTAGATAAGGTTTACTTTAATTGCAAGAGGGTACAAAGCGCATTAGAATGCAGTTATTTGGTGAAAATAGTTAGGTTTTTGAATAATAGACAATTCATGAAAGTTTTATCTATCAGCTATGATACTTTTTTTTCCGTGAATAGACATAGTGACAAACAAAAATAAAACTATTTTTGAAAAACTTTTGGTATAGCTAATTTAACATATATATTGGGTTACGTGCATTCAGGTATAAGATACAGTTATTCAAAAGTAGAAACTGGAACGAAATTTGATTGACTTTTTTGTTTTTGTTTTAACCGATTTTTGGAAAAGCATTGATGTTATAACTAGAAGAAGCAATGATTTAAATGTAAATTTAAAGCAAATTTAAAATATTCACGTGTTTTTCATTAAAAAAAATGGATTCTTCAAGGATTTTGACAACGGTATAGTTCGTATCATTACCTAAAATATATCAAATACAAATTATAAGAGTATAGATTATTTATTGACAGACAAATCAGAATTTTACTAAATTCTAACCATTTTAGTGATCAAATAGTTCTCTAGGAATAAAGATTGTTTTCTTAATTTTAATCAACTGTCTTAAATATATCAATGTTTATGACTGAATCAATAAAATAATTTTACGCATTCATTCGGAACAGAATTTATAGCTGTGTTATTTTAATGCACTTACACCTGTTCTATTAACTGAGCACATGAACCTTTTTAATGGAGTCAAGTCCCATGGCACAATACTGTCACTAAAAACATAAACGTTTCATCTATCGTCTAACTTGTCGGTATAGCAAATTCAGTCCCTTATTTTTAATATAAGTTACATAGAATCATTCTTCCTTAACTTTTAACTATGGAAGAAGAAAAAATTAAAAAGTTTAATGGAGAAATGTAACAATAGTTGAAAATTATACAAAAATACTTTTAAAAATTTGGAAAATTCTGGGAAAATGTACGCGATTCCAACTTTATTGTGTATTATAAAGGAATTTCTTAAATTTTGAAATAGCGTATTAATCAATTTTATGCATTAATATTTTCAGAAAATATTGTGGAAAAAAGCCAAAATATCGCTTAATTTCTAATTAATTAAGATTATATTTATATTTCAAAACGTTTGCTCTAAGGCATATATTCTTAATTTTAGGTCAAACGATCCGACTTGCATAATGTCAACGCACATACAAACACACCTTTATCAGTAGTAATGATATAAAAGTCTATCTACAACACTTATAAATATAATAAAAAATAAAAATGAATACTTTTATATTTTAATCAGGCAACCAAGGCTTCTAACCAAATAATAATTAAGGTGAGTAAACATGAATGTTAATTAAAACAATTCAATTAATCCAAAACGAGTTAGCTAATAGCCACAGAAGGTCATATGCTGTTAGAGATTCAATGTCATATGCTTTTTTGGATTCAAGAGACGAATACCTGATACGTATTAAATATTTATACGACTAATGAGGTCAGGAAAGTTACCCTTTTCTCTCAACGCACAGTTTATAAAAAATAAAAAGAACTAAACGTCGCTTCATTCAGATAAAAGTAAGCTTATCACCGCATAAATATGAAATCGTGATGATAACAAAGCCTTCTCCTACACACAATGCGATTCGCCCCAAAATGACTTTCCACCCAAAAACACGACACCCCAAAGTGAAAGTCGTGATTCAAATCACGCGCATACGATCCGTCATAATCACGTGTCCTAATCTCCAAGCCCCGACGCATTGCATGAGCACTTCTAACTCCTCTCTTTCCACACTCTCAGCGCATGTAACGCATGACTTTTTTTTTATTATTATTTTCCTAAATTCTTTTATCTTTCGTTTTGAGGATTACTACAATGGCGTTGCTCTTCCCAAAAAGTTGTAACTTTTGTAGCCAAGAGGGGAAAAGGGGATTTTTGGAAATTAGGTTGCCGTCATCCAGTGACAGCTACAGTTAATCTGTAAACTCGCACGCATGCCTGGATTGTGAAACGCGATGCCTACGTGTAGTAGCGTAGGAAAGGGATGCACAGGAACAATAACAGATTCCCGTTTGCAACGCATGGAAGATTTTGGCAACAAAGGTTCATTCGGGGGGGGGGGGGGGGGGTTCTGAACTTAACGGTCCATAAGTAAATGTTCCAATTCGTAGTACTACTTCTGTAAATGCTGGTCGAATGAGTTCAAACAGAGTTTCATTGGTGACTTGCCAACTATAATTATTTTTGGGCTAGGAAAATAATATTCAATTTGTAAAACTAGTGGGTTTAAAGTGTCCTCAATATTTGCTCCCTTGGTTCAGTTTTATGTTCAAGGTTTTTTATGATAGAATGCAGATCAGTGACGACTATTTTTAAATAAATAGAGACATTATGAGTTCATTTAAAAATATTTAGGTTGGCCGAGACTATTATTTATAAAATTAGCGTGTAACTCAATCCATTTTTATACTCCTTTAACATTTTTTTTATACTAGGTGGAGATACGGAACCGAATAATTTTTTTTTCAACGTAAAGAAGGTAAACATGTTGTTCCACTAAGTCTGTGGGATTTCATTATTTTGATTTTACGAAGCTAATATCCCTGACTTCTAATTACTTTAAAAAGTATTAATTACATCCTTTTACTTATTATTATTCACTACTATAGGAAGATTTATTTTTAATTAGTCCCTGTACCCACATGCGTTTATTTATTCTATATATGTAAAAAAAAGCAAAATACATAAATGCGTTTAAATAAGCAAATAAATAATAATTCTCTAATTTTTATTTTAAAGTAAAATAAAATTTTATTTTATTATACAAATTTACTCGAGAAAACTTTTGATACAAAATAAAAGCAAAACATTTATGAATACGAATAGTTTATAATCCATAACAATTCGTTAATAACTATTAACTATTCGTAATCATAATTCCAAGAACATCAGCCCATAGATATTTTATAGGGTCGCAGTGGCCTGGCGTTAGGGTCTTGACTTCGGAACCGGGGGGTTTTAAGTTCGAAACCCAATTCCACCAAAGAACTGTCTGTAAGTGGGCCTAATGCACGTTAAATCCGTCGAGGTCAAACATCCTCCCGCTGGTAAGGTGTGGAAGTTTGGAGAGAGGATGCCAGCTCAGGCATCGTCCACGCCATCTGACAGCGGTTCAGAATTACGAGGTCCGTCTCTCGTAATAATAGCAATAGCGTTGCTTCAAAAACGGGACGTTAATATAACTAAAATTAAACTACAGATATTTTATTGCCATAATAGATAAACGCCATTTAAAGTTTTATTAACAAAGGCTAAATTATTGATCACGTTGAAGATAATCAGATATTTAAAATAGATGATAAATAATGAAATTTCATTTGTAATAAATTACAAAGAACAATAATTTTATTACAAACACAATTCACCGAGTGCAACTATTTATTACAACTAAATGATTCATCGCAAAATTAAATGATATGAGTGTTCGAAATTTTAATTGAATATCTCTTTTGTTGAAATACCGCAGCGAAGTATTATTGTAATTCAAATTAATCAATATTTCACACGGCAAAAGCTACAAAGCCGGGTCGAAACAGTTTCAATGAAAGTTACAATAATAGGCACTCAATGGATGACACCATCAAAAGTAGGAATATTGGACTAAGTGGTACGAAACAAAGCATTCTATTCAAATTATTAAAGAGAAATTGCCTAAGTTTAATTGTTATAAACAATACCGTTATAATATAAACCTCTGATAGCTTTATTTACAATTTCGTATCAGTAATCAGTAACTAATATTTACTTTCGTATACAACCAATGATATATTCGGACAATGGAACATTACGTTGAATTTTTGTCCCAAACAAGGAGATAAATTAATAGCAGTAACGAATAATTTTCGAATTCATATAAATTTTTCAACTGGAAAGAACTCAGAACATAAAAACCCTCAGATATAACTTTCATACTGTCAACACATTTATATAAAATAGGTTTTTTTTAAAAAACTTTTTCCAAGATCAAAATAGTACAAAAGTTTCATGATATTGCCCAATAAAGAAAAAATATATATATATACAGCAGCAATCATGATGCTTGGATGGCAGTAGCATTTCAATTCCAATAATCTGCGAGCTCAAACTTGTAAACACACAAGAAATTTACGCATTAAATAATTAAGCTAACATATATAAAACAAGAAAACCACAATGGTTTGGACAAATGACAACCCGGGGCAGTACTTCTTTCCCCAAGATTTAATATCACACTTGAACAGAGAAGGTTTAATCATGACAGTATCAAGTAGAGTTGGGTATTGGGTAACACGTCCAAAAAAGAGTGATGGAGTTGATCAGTGATCCCCCAAGTTATATTTTTTGACAAAATTTCGTTTCAAAACGTGGGATACAATATTCAGAATATTATCCAGACTTTAGTACAGTAAAGGGTTAGAATTTATTCTTTAATGCTCTTTGTTTAATTTAGTTGAGTTATATTAACCTTAAATTTTACACGTTAAAAATCATTTTTGAAATAAATCTCCTCATTCTGAACTATGGTCAGACGACGAGGTTGACATTACAATCAAAACTTTGTCTTCATATCATTGAATAATTTTTTTTTTTACTCTCGCAGACAGATTTAACGTGCAGCAATCTCCATAACATGACAGGAATAAGATTTTGGCGGAATAAGATTTTGAAAGAAACCCTCATTCCCTACGACCTCCAAATCCCTTTCATTTCCCAAATTCCTTAAATTTTACGCGTTAAACATCATTTTTGAAACATTAATTTTTGAAATAAACTAACTGACCATGTAGCAAACTTTATCACATTTTGGAATGGAGGGAAATTCTTTAAATTTGTAAACTGCTGCTTAATAAAATTGAAAAAAGATAAAAATATTATTGTTAATTAGCTCATCATTAAATTTTGAAAGCGGCAACTTTAATTGAAATAAAATAACAGCCCACAACTATATTTAATAGGAGACCGATTACATATCAGTTATCTAAATGAAATTGAATAGTTAAAACTCTTATCGCTAGGGAAAAAAATAAGCCTCATATTTAAACACTTTAAGCTCATAAGTGGTAATTAACCATTAAAATTTAAATCTAACTAAGCGTACTTAATGGTAATCAGTAAATGAAAAAGATGGTGAGAAAAAAAGAGCTCTTTTTTCTTTTTCAATAAGTTCTTCAACTAAACCGTTTTAGAAGATAAGTCAAGCTCGTTCGCCATCTTTCTCATGGGGTTCATCACTCAAGTGCAAAGAGGTTCCCAAACCTTCGACATCGAAGAAATTAACCCCTTAAACGAGGGCGATATTAAGTCGTCTGCCTTTTCTGTTCATCACATCTAACCCTCCTCCATCTCGAACGGCACCCCTCTTTCCTTTTCTTTTTTTTTCTTTCCGAACAAAATCGAATTCCAGGAGTCAAGGAAAACCATTATTAACTGCTATTTAAAGGAATAGGAAAAAGAATCGATTTCTAGTTGGTGGTAGAAGAAAGCAAAAAAAAAAAAAAAAAAAAAAAGGAAAAAGAAAAATGTGGCAGAAAAATCGAAGGCTACGTAAACAGTGAGCAGAAGATTGAGAGATGTTTAAACGTTAGATGCGGAAAAGTAAGAAAAAAAAATATGGTCAGAAAATGAGAAAAATAATAGTGATAATAATAATAAATAAGAAGAAAAAATAGCAATGAAGAATTGTTTTCTGACTTTTGCTCTTTAATGGACCCGACAATCTGATCTTTAGATCTTTTTTTTTTCTGGTAAAAATAATAAAGAGTTTGTTCATAGATATGAAGTATATAATTCTATTACCTTGAGCAACTATTATTTCACTTTGATGGAGTAGGGGCAGTTTTTTTAGATCAAATGTCTAAAAAGAATTAATAAGTTTACGAGTGCTCATATTTCAATAAGTAAATTGCAAAGAAAAAAAAGCCCCGAACATTATATTTTTCTGGCAAAAATCAAGTTCGATCTCTCTACAAATTTTATTAATTTTGCTATGTTGACGTCCAAGAAATTAAGAGAAAATGATTACTGCAATATTTCAGAAGTGAAGTTGTTATTACAGAAATATTCTGTGCGATTAATCAGCATTAATTTATTAGAATCTATTAGTATAATATATTTGGATTTGTCAGTTAATATAAGTTGTGTATATGGATATATCAAACACTGTTATATATATTCTAGAAATAAATAGAATCAAGCATCAGTCAATACAAGTAAGTTTCATAATTTCAAAATTCATTTTATTATTATTTATTTTAGAACGTTTTTTAGAGATTTAGAAAATAGGAAGTTAAAAGCACGATCAAGATGTTCAGTACTTCTCAATTCTATAGCATTTTTTGTTACAATAATACAGAATGAATACATTACAATTAAAAATCTTTCTAATCAAGCTAACAACATTGCAAGCTGGAACCATTTGATAAAATATTTGTGCAAGTAAAAACCCGGAAGAGATAGCATTTCTCTTAGAGCTAACATATAAGTCACTCTATCGATATGCATTGATACAAAAGCTCAGTCAATAAACACTGAATTAAATAATCAGTTTAAAAACTTCGTTATCACCCAAACATTTAATCCATTTGTATTTAAACATAAATAATTATCTTTACTACCAAACGTGATGATGATAAGACTTAATAAACCAACCATTAGATAAGACTTAACAAAAATACTTTAGCAGTTAAACATTTAAGAATATAGAAAAATATCAAAGCACTTTTAAAGTTATGCTTTATAATGGACTTTTATCAATAATTTAGTAAGAAATTAAAAGTAAGGTAAATAGAAATGATTAACCAAAACGTACACTTATTGTGCTATCATTGGAATTTTTACAAAAATCCTTATTATTAAGTCCAGGTATTCTAGAGGTATAATGTCAGTTTTGAGGTCGAAGAATATAGTTGGATCATATTAGCAGAAACTCTCAAAAGTATTAAATAACAAAGGATGCGCATTGATTCTGCTATTTTGAGCCAAACATTCTCACAGAATTATAGAGTGTAGAAGACAAAACAAACACGAACACGAAAATATATGACACTCACTAGAATACAATCTATTAATGATCACCAAGAAAGATCATGGGAAATATACCTTGATTTTGATAAGGTAACGCTATCTGTTGTATTAAAAGAGAAGATAGTAGAGTTGTGTAACTTCTACAAGAGTGTAAAGTTTAAATTTGAAGAACTGATTGCAAACGAAAAATGCTTCATTGAATTTCGTAATATCAATATTCCAAACAAAAAATAAATAAATAAACACCGTGTAATTATTGCCAACTACTTGAAATATAGAATGCAATAAGCAAATATAAACTTCGTAACTAATTAAATAGATAACTATTACAATCAAGCACCCGATTTAAAATATCCGGAAGTAAAACAGTCAGTAATCTAAATCAACTTTTCGATGCAAACAATTCCAAATCACTCTGCAGATATGCATTCCCCGATTTTTAGAAGGAAAAAAGTCCACTCTAAATAAACACTGAATGAAGTGAATTGTAATTAAAAAAAGTCAACTCAAATCTCTTTAGCGCCTACTTAAACCTAAAGGAACTCAGTTTCTCTCTGTCGGAACTTTTTGGTGGAGCAAAGAGCCACTGCAGCAGAGCCAAAGTTGCAATTAAAAAAAAAAAAACAGCTTCACACTCCAATGATGTTCTACGCAATTTTATCGGGAAAATCAGACATCCCAAGATCAAACAACCCTGCGAGAAAATTTGGCTTTTCTTATTTCCATTTCTCTGAACTTCGTTAAATAAGGGGAAATATTAATTAGAATCCTAATTAATTAAAGTACGGAGAACAGGAAATCACGAGGAAATCTTGATCATTTGCCCCTTCTTTTAATTTTATTTCTTCCGTCTTCCGTCTATCTCCTTCGCTATTTTTTTCTTCTTCTTTCTTCTTTTTCTTCTACTTCTTCATCTTCTTTCTTTGGCGAAGACTATCCTCCTAGTCTTCATCACTGGTTTCTACTGTCACAGAGGAAACCTCCGCTCACAAAAAGGCGAAAACTTCCATAAAGAGAGTGTTTTTAATGAAATGCAGTCCACTGGTGAGATCAAATATGCATGCCAGTCTTGGTCTTTTCATACGAATTTTTTTCTTTCTTTCTTTCTCCCTCTCTTTCTTTCCTTTCTGCTTTATTTATTCAATCAAATTTTTTTTCCCTTCGGTTTCCTTGCCTTCGAAGAGATTTAAAGAAACTTTGTTTATACAGTAAAACTCGAAGTAAATTTCATTTGTTTGGGTGGAAGAGATGGAGTATCTTGAATCTTTGGGAAGCATAAAAGTAAATAAATGAATACGGTTATCTGTTAGAAAGAGAGCAGCTGAAAGATCGTAATATGAAATTGTAAAGCGTTCACCTTGAAGGCATTTTTTAAAATATTATTATTTTTTTTCGCTGGAAGCTTTTAAACCTAAACATGTTTAGCGGCGGCTCCATCTCTTAATAATCACTTGAGGTTAGAGATTTTTGAAAATTCCACGCAAGTTGGTTCTAAAATTGTAGGCTTTGAGTCAAGTGATAAAATGACAAAAAAAAAAAAAAATTCGGTGCTTTAGTTGAATATTTCAGATATATTTCATTATGCAGAGGGACGAAAAAATATTTGAAAAAGAAGAGGGAAAATGATAGAAATTGGATGCAAACATTTTTAGAACAGTATATTAAATAAGAGAAAACAAGATTAAAGTTTCCGCTATAAATATGATTTTATTTAACCATTTATAATAAAATGCCTATATGGATTTTAGAATGAGCAACAGTTATAAATTTGATTATTTTGGTTTGCAATGATAATAATTAAAAAGGAGAAAATAAAACTCATGGTATAATTTGACGTCAAAATAAATTATAACAAAACAAATAAGCAGTTTAGCCACTGTTGGTAAAATAAGCCATTTTTAGCAACCGCGTTATCTGCTATAATTTTAGATTAATATTTTTTTTAAAAAAATGAGTTCAAGTACATGATTCTTTATAACTTCATTATGAGATAGATGAAAATAATAGACAAGTTTCAGAAACAATTATTTAATTAAGAACCACATTTCATAAAACAAAACGAATACGAAAATACATGACACTCACTGGAATACAATCTAATAATGACTGACCCCAAGAAGAATCATGTGAAATATAAATTGATGTTAATAAGGTAACGCCATCTGTTGTAACAAAAGAAAAAGTAGTAGAGTTCTGTAACCACTACAAACCTTTGGGAATTACAAAATCTATTGTTTTAAGTTTCTGTATGTAATTAAACTTTTGAAACTATGGTTTCCGTTTATATCGGATGCTATTGTAATACTGTATCGGATGCTCCGTTATATTGATGCTACTGTAAATTAATATCAAACTTTTTAAATAATCATTATTAATTGATGATTATTTATGTACTATGCGCTTTATGAATCAACATAATAAATAAAAAAAATTCAATAAAAGCGAGTATGATTGAAGAACTTACTAATCCAAATAAGTTTAATGATTTCTAAGTACATAGATTTTAATCTCATGAGAAATTATGTTAAAGCTCTGGCATGTAGTTCATCACATCAATTTTTTATATAAAACAATGATTTATTATTAAAAATGATAATTTTTACAAATGACTAATATTCAATTTTTTATGACTAACATAACTTTAATAACTAACATAACTTTTTTATGACTAACATAACTTTACAAATAACTAACATCAATTTTTAAATAAAACAATGATTTATTATTAAAAATGATAATTTTTACAAATGACTAATATTTATTAAAAAGCAAACCTGGATGCAAAATATTGAAGAGAAGAATTAATGCAGAAATTAAGATTTTTTTTACATTTTAGAACCCTTGGCCTTTTAATAGAATGTTGTTGCATTGAATGCTGTTTTAATAAAAATAAGTATTCAGAAGAGAATAATAAGAAATAGTTATTGACATGAAAGAGAGTCTAAGGAATATTTACAGCTGTTAGTGAATTTCAAAGTTAAATAAAAATAATTAAAAGGTCCTTCAATGTAACGATCAGGATTCTTTTGGAATATACCGTTCGAAAATTACATTTGATGGAATCTCAAAACGATTTTTAAAATGATTACAGGGGCAGAAAATTAATCTTCCACTTCTTAAAGTACTAGAAAATAAAATCAAAATAAAGTAAAACTATTTATAAAGTTATCAGAGAACAAACAGATTATTTCTGCGTTAAGAAAAATTAAACCATTATTACTTAATGGTTCAAAATCTGTAACTGTTCACATGCAGAAGGAAAAAAACATTATATTTCTGGAGGATGACACTACTCCTGATGTCTTAGAAGCATGGTTACAGCAAGAAATTATATTTCAAAATCTATTATATAATACAAAATATCAAATAATATTACAAACTGCAGGAATATCTAACGATCTTACATCTTGTAGAAATATCTAACGATCTTATATCTTGTAGAAATATCTAATGATCTTACATCTTGTAAATATATCCGATGATCTGATTATTGCATGAAATTTAATCAGTCATCAGACAATAAACGGTTTTATGCATGAAAACTGACGCTGAAAATTTAAATAAAGAAAAGATAAAGAATGTTTACTATGTGTATTGTAATAATTATCTAACCTACAAATCCATTCTTATCACAAATGATATTTCCCAAACTATGTTATCTCATGCCTTTATATGCAAAGTGCATTTTCCTGACTAAAATAAAGAACCAAAGCTAACACTCCAAAATTAAAGTCACCCCAATTCGGGTAGATTCGGTAACACTCGTTCGCACCATTTAATTTATCGAAGTATTATTGTCCCTTAGAGGGACAAATTTAATTGCCTAAGAGCGCAGAATCGGGCATGGTTAATTAGGCGATAGTTTCCATTAGTAAATCCCAATAATTCAACGAGCATGAATTTTATCGTTAATATCTTTATTAATACACCAATACCGAGCGGCAGAATGGAGATCAAAGAATAAGAATACGAAGAGGGCTATTAACGAAATTTGGACGAAATATTGCTCAATTGTATTGTGGAAAAGTCACAAGGGGTCTCCGTTCCATTATTTATTCCGTAAGATTTCAACTCTCCCAATTCTATTTATGCTGCAAGATTCAAACAATCTTTTCAATTCTGCCAATTCTAATTCTCGAAAAGCAGCAGCCTCTCTACGTGTGGCAGTGGAACTAATGGCATAATCAATTTTCAATCATGACCCCCCCATACACACACACACACATCAAACGGCTTGCAGAAGCGTCCTTAGGCTGGCTTTTATCCCGTGCTTAGTCTTCGCAAAAATGTTGGACATGCTTGGCTAGATTTTTGTTTTTTGGCGAGTTTTTCCTTCTAAGCCGTTATAAAACCTACGAGTTTTTAGCACTTTTTTTGCGCCTTTTTGTCTAGTAAATGTACAGAAAAAAAGATAAAGGGGACATTAATGCTTTTTAAAAGCTTATTCCTTGCATAACAGGAGTGTTACATATCTAGTGTACAGTATCTTAATTTTAGGTCGGAATAAGTAGGTAAATTTCAATTTTTTAAAAATAAATTTCCATTCAAACATTTTCAGAAAAAAAAAATGCAGTGAAAACGAAATCACTACTCAAAATGAAATACTAATAATTATTAGGAATATTTATTGATTTCTTTAGCTAGTTATTAACCTTTTGCACTCGGATGTTGCCTCTCACGCACCATTCAATACGATGCATTGTTTTGGCGTTTTATTTACTTATTTTTCAATTTTGATTTTAAAAAACGCCTACAGAATGGTAAAAAGATGTAGATTAATTTTTCAAAGAAATTCCATTTAATCTATTTTCAGAGCAATAAACAAATCTTTGTATTAGGTGAATAATAATGCATCGAATTTCTTTTCCGAGTGCAAAGGGCTAATTTAAATGACAATAAAATTCCATAGCTGAATTCAAGTAAGAAATAAATGCAAAGAAATATCGAAATTAGAGCATTTTTTAAAGGAATCTTCAGCTTTTTTAAGAAAAGATTAAAAAAAAAATGGTTGACAACTTTTATTATAGGTAAATTTTCAAACAAATTTAATAAATAAAAAAAAACTTGTAATATATTTAAAAAATAATATTAAAGAAAATCAAAAATATAGCAAGTATTCCTAATCAAGCAAATGTTTTTTTTTTTTTAATTTAAAAGCAATTGACTTTCTCAACACTTTATTTTCTTAAATTAAATTCAGAATGCCAAGAAAATCGTATTTGAAAAATGTATATTATAAACTAATTGACAAAGAGTTAGCATTACATCGCACCTACACCTCTAAGACATTATTTTAATACGAAAACTTCAAAGTGGAAAAGACTGATAGAAAAAAAATTAACTTAAAAGAAGAGATTCGAATCTAATGGGATCAATTGGAAACGTGCATTGTACTGAATTTTATTTACAACCCAACTTAAAACCGTATAAAGTTTATTCTCACATGACCTCAAATGTTCAATAAGTACCGTCCAGCATATTCTATGAAAATGAATTCCAGGAAAATATGGCCTATTTCTTTTTGTTGCAGAAAAATATAACCTCACAAAGAAAGACAACAATGAAACGGGACAGCTGATAGCAGTTATTCATAGTGAAAAAGACCAATTTCCGTAAAATGTATCACAGAAGTATTCAGCAGCTTATAATTTCCATACGTCAATAGGATCACGCAACGCTCACACGACAACCGGACTGATTGTTTCCGAATAGCTCAACTTTTCCAGAGTTATGGTTCAGACCTTTCGCTCCTAAGGGTCGAAAACTTATTAATATGTTTCATGCATTGTAAAATGTTTTAGATGACGTTGATTTCATAAAAAAAAAGTAGACTTTTTTTTTCTATTTAATTACTATGCAGACGGTGACGTTATTTTTTAAATAAAATTCGAAAGAAAAAAAAAAGAATTATTTAAAGGTATTAAAGTTTGTAACGTATTATTTTCTTCTTCTTATTTTTGCTGATCTCACAATAATGAAGTTTTTTTTACTTTCTAATATATGAAGTATCGAGAAAGTACAGTAACCGTCAAAAAATTCGAACTTGATATTTCGTTGAATCTCGATGTTTTAGACCACCCCGAGTTCGAAAAACACATTTTTCGAAAATGTTCGTCTGTCTGTCTGTCTGTGACAAAAATGATTCAAAAACACTTAGCGTTAGACGGAAGAAATTGGTATACAGGCTTAAAACTAAATTTGTAGATTTCTAGCAAATTTTGAGCTACAATCTATCCATCTGACAGTTCGAATATAAATTACGGTGAAAGCTACTGAACTAACTGAGCTTGAACGATAAATCAGTACAGAGATTTAACATCTTTAATATAGATACCTACCAAATTTTGAAAAAGACGTTGACCGTCTGTCGGTCTGTGATTTCAGAAGCATGTAAATGCGATAATATAAAAACGCAATAATTTGAATATATCAAATGTTATGCGATTTTCCAACTTTAAATGTAGTTAAATTCTAAGTGTTTTTTCAATCGGTCGAGAAGAACACATCTGAAGCTCACATTTGATTTTTGGATATCTTTGATTGCATGCCAGGTATTAATCACCAAAACACAGCCAAGAATCACACGATAGATTCAATAAGTCTTCTCACCTCGCTATTTAGATTCAACACCTGTAAGTTGGACAAAATGCTTTTGAAATGAAGCGAATAATTATTAATATGTAACATTATAAAAGATAACGCAGTTGAAAGCAGTGATAATGAGGAGCAAGCAACAACTATAAATTATGGATATCAATTATTAATAAATACTGTTAGTACATAAATAATTATCTTTAACGTAAATAATAGCACAATCACTGAATATAACTACTTTTCAAAAATAAAAATACCAAAAAAATCATTCATGGGTATTAAGAATTGTAATGACCTTTTTTTCTTCTTCCTATTCTTGTTGATCTTCACACAATATAGTTTATAAATAATTATTTTCAACCAACATCCGTATATTGGTCCAAATTTGTTTGGAAATGAAATGAAAAGTTATTAATATGCAACAATACAACAGATAACATAATTCTACGTTACGATATTGTGAAGTACATAACAACTGTAAATTTCAAGGGCTAAGAATGAAAATCAACAGAAGTCATTATTAGTGCATTAACAGTATCCAATGGGCAAAGGAAACTAAGTATAAAGGTCTTCATTAGCTCAATATGACAGAGGCATGATTGGACACAGTGACCTTAGACTCCGGTAATTGGCAAAAGAAATATTAATGATGAAAAATTGAAAACATCAGATCTTTTAAATTAACATTATTGCAAAACAGAATCAAAATATTTCTTATAAAACAACAACAACTTTCACGAAGTAATTTTATATAACAGTTCCTTTCCCAAACTAATCCTTTTCTTCTTTGAAATTCAACTCTGAAGCATTCTAGATTTCTCAAACTCAGCAAATGTCACCACAATATAGCAAGACAGAACAAAATAAAAAGAAAAATGTGTGAAAAGATGATGGTAAACTGTTTTCTTATAATCCGTTTTTCTTCCAGAAAAAAGAAGACAGGGAAAAAATAGAGGACTAGAATAAGAACAAAAGATGCCGGAGTCCATATCTATCTTATGAAGCGAAGACAATCGAGCAGAAAGGAATGCAACTCCTCGGCCATCTCGAAAACGGAGTCAAGAAGGGGGAAATTTTGAAAGAGGGTTATTTTTGAGGCTCCAGGGGCATTTCAGCGAGCATCCACAGAGGACATATCCATAGGACAGCTGCTTCTGACAGACGAGAGTAATGGAGCTGGGCCTGCCTCCACTCCCGCCACCAGAACTTCCCACCGCGGTCTTGTACCGCCAGGAATTTCAAGACCACTCGAGGAGGTTTCCTTTGTCTGCATTTTAAGAACTGCTGGATTTTGGTGGTAAAAAGGAGCTGAAAGTATTGATCCGGGCTGTTTTTTGCAGAAAAATAAGGTCTACTTACTACATTCATAATGGATAACTGTCTTGTATCAGTATTCCTCTTTGATAACTCTCAGTTATTTTTTAAAAAAATATTATTTGATGAACTGAGTTAATAATTCCTTGAAAAAGATTGATTAATTTGTAAGTAAATAATGTACACTTTTTTCGATTCAATGCAATATTCAATTGAGAATGTATTCAATTCAACAAGAATACAATGTATAATCTTGCAATATCTCAATGCAATGCAATGATCTCAAGCAATATTTCAATTGGGGATTCATTCAATGCAATATTTCAATTGGGAATGCATTCAATTCAATATTTCAATTGTGAATGCATTCAATGCAATATTTCAATTTAGGATGCATTCAATGCAATATTTCAATTGGGGATGCATTCAATGCAATATTTCAATTGGGGATGCATTCAATGCAATATTTTATTAAGGATGCATTCAATGCAATATTCAATTAAATGTGGACAATATAATATTAAATTATGGAGTAAATCTTTATCTTGGTATTGATTAGAATGTAATATTCCATTTTGAAGCTACTTTACAGGTATTAAGTGATGAACATGGCAATCGTGATCAATGACAAGAACAATATCTGAATTCGCCATCTTCGACCCCCTAATATACAATTATATCACATCAATTGGAGGATGTTCAAATTCAACAGATATTATTCTTCAAAACCGTAGCGGATCTTTTTCAGAACGGGTTCACCAACCTGTCTGGTAGATAGGCCCTCAAAACTTAGCTCGCTACCAGGTAATTGTATAGTGTCGTAACAACGTCTGTGGAAGAGGGGGGGGGGGAGGGATAGTACAGGCTTAGTTTGCTGTCACAGGCATGGGTGGAGGTCGCCGCGGAGAAGGGGGAAAAAAATACCATCACATGTAATTTTGTTTATAAAACCGAATATGTTGAGAACGATGAAAAACATTATATCTTTGCGTTAACTATCTATATGATATTATTAACGCAACAATCTCTTATTAATTACTAAAAAATATATTTACGAATTATTTTGATGAAATATTTTCTTTCACCAAGAAAAAATTATTTATATTTATCTGTTCCAATTTAATTGAAAGTTTAAGATAATTCAATTAAAAGTTTTGCACTGAAAAATATCCTGATAATATATTAAGCTTATAGTTATGATCGTTATGACGCGTAACGATTTAATTCAATAATTAGAAATAAGAAAAGACTACAGATTCACTTTAATAAATTTAACCTTATTATATTAAAATGAATTACACTAGCGATAGGAAATTAAATGCATATTTAATAATTAGATAATGAATATTTTCGTAGTTTGGAAGCTTTGGAAAATGTAGGATTAACTATATGGACCAATAAGATAAATAGCTGTAATGTTTATTTCTAAAATAGTTAAATCAAACAAAAAATATCGCAGGTTGTTACAGAATTAAAAACTTAGCTCATTTTATTCAGTGCATCACTTGCTGTTCAATAATAATAACTCATAAATAAAAATCATTTGCTTTTTATTCAAATGCCACTATTATCAATCTATAAAAAAAAGTGAATAGAATGAAAAGTTAATCTCACCGAATTTATATTATTCCGATAAAATCGTTCACAGAAATTTTTGGACTGTTAAATTTACAAATATTATATTTTTTTAAAAATACAAAAAACTTTTTACAAATATAATGTCTAAAATCAATTTTTTTCTCATAAAAAAAGAAGCTGCATTGTTTGCATATGTCGGAGCTCTGCAAGACAGACACAAAGCCTTAATGTAACAAAATTTGACATAATTATATTTTGGAGTAAATTTTTTCGTATTTTGATCACAATTTTTATTTAAATTTAAGCGATATTTTCGAATTTTTCCATAATTATTCCCAAAAAAATTTCAACAAAAAATTATATTTGCACTGTTTTAAAATTTAAAACTTTTTCCTAAATTGAGACAGTTTTTTTTTCAATTGAATTTTTAACAATTGTGATTAAGATTTGCAACAACACTTTAAATTGCTGCGAAGAAATTGAAACAGTTTTTTTTAATTATTTCGTCAAATGTTTAATCGTTTTTTTTTTATCATTGTTGAAACCTAAAGAAAAAATATTTCTTCCGTAGTATATATATATAGGCATAAGAAAGAGAAGTCATAGAGTTGAAAAAGTCGATATTTAATTAAAAAATATATTATCCGGTTAATTATATCTTTGATGGCATTATTATGTCATGAGTTTTGACGTCTTTAGAGAGACACAATATACATCACAGGATAAAACGGTGAATAAAATTCTGTTTTAATATTCATCAAAATTTGATACTTTAATAATATTTTATTAATAGAATACTATCATCAACTTATGAGGATGGGATTTAATTAAACCAAACACAAGTACTACTTTCGGGGTATCAGTTGGTCGCCCTAAACGGCTAATCCCATTATAAACTAAATACAAAGAAATGCGTTTCATAAAACGAATCATAATCATCCTTATAAAAAAATAGTTTTCCAATTAATACTTATTAATACAATTTAACGATAAAAATCAGAATTACCCAATGAGGAAAAAAAGTCTTGCAACAAAGAAATAATAATTTATGCGCTGATGAGAATTCTGTTCATAAGGAATCGATTTCCCGAGCTCAAACTTTTCGTTTCGGCCATCTTTTGCTGCGTTGACAATAAAAATTGGCTCTTAGTTAAAAGGTGCCAATGCAAGCGCGCATAAATGTTCGGGGCTGGTGTTTCTGTGCAGCTGGTTCTGACAGTAAGAGTAATGAGCCTTTAGCACCTTCATGGCAGATTCGGTTTTCCCTTTTCTATTGGACTGGTTGTCCACTTTTTCTTTAATGTTGGACGATCAACTAACAACTTGCGAGTGTGAATTGCAGCTTGAATAACTTTTTTTTTTCAGTTCTTTTGCCTTCCTTCACTTAAACTTGATTGTGTTTCCTTCCTTCTTTTATTTTTTAAACTTTTGATGAAGTGCAGATGATTATTTAAGGTCATTGGATGAGTGTTTATTACTTTGAGAAAAAAAAGAAAATTTAACTGAAGGTTTATTCTTTTTTTTAATGCTGTTTAAAAAGCGAATCCGATTGAAAGGGAAGTAATCCAACATTATTTAGCAGGTATAAAGCTGACAAATAGACGACTTTTGAATGAATTCGTTGCATTTATAAGCCAACTCGTTGAATTTCTTCAAATGTGGAAGCATTTGACCAAAATTACTCATATATTCTTTGAAGTTCTTCAAAAGCGTTTAGATATACATATATAATTATTATTCCTTTAAATCAATATTTTCCAAAATGAATATTTAAATGCGTATTGCAAAAATTCAAATAAATGTACCAACTTTTCGTGGAATACTGAACTATTGCTAATTCAAAATGATCGAAAATTTTATCAGTGAAATCAATAAAACGCTTTTCAGTTTAAAATGTTTTGCCCTTAAAGAAATTTTTCCAATTCAATAGACTGCAATATTGTCTCCTTTTTTTTAAAAAAAAAATAAATAAAGCTTAAAATAACCCACAGAAAAAATATAAATTCCAAACGCTTATTTTTAACCAAAGATATTTCGACAGTTTTCTAGAGATAAATAAAAATATTTTTGAAATTTAATAGGCAAAATGATATTTATACCCGCCCAATGTTTATATATCAACAAAAAGAAAGACACAGGAAAAACCATAAAGGAAGGGATAAAAGCCCGGCTGAAATGACCTGGTTGACAGGAAAAGCAAAAGCAGCATTCTCAAAGAAAGAAATATGACACAGTAACCCAGTGCACGGACATATCCATAACTAAGAAAGAATCGGAAACATTATACAAAGAAATCGGAAGCAGCGTTCTTTAGACGGTTGACTTTCGTTCCCTTTAAATCTCTTTCAGCGAACCAAAATGGATTCCTGTTCAGGTACGCAAAAGCATCGTGAAGAAAGAAGCTACTTTTATATGTATGGCCCAGCGATTGTGGTCGACGCTTTCACCTAAAACGATGGGAAAGGAATCTGGAAGCAAAAGGTTTTGTTACCTGGGAGGATGTCTATTTATTTTATCTTCAATTTGTTTCGAGAGCATAAGGTAGTCTCTGCATAGATCCCAAAAGATTTTTTTTTTATCCCACTGCGATTGGTATTCAGAAATATTCGATACATTTCCTTATAGATTCAAATATTTAAAACATCCAAATTTTGCGAATAAAAATTCCAATTTTAAATCTAAAATTCCTGAAATATATGCTAGTGAACCAAAGAAAATGAGTATGTGTCCTGAAATATATGTAAGTTAGTTTAATTATATTAACATCCCGTTTTTAAAGCAATATTAGGGTTATTGTGGGACCTGGTAATTTTGAAGTGCGGTCAGATGACGAGGATAACACCTGAGCTGGAGCCCCCTCTGCACGCTTCCGCACCTCACCAGCGAGAGGACGAATTATGAGCAAATCTTTAGTGTTAAAGTAAATAGCTTTGAAAGAACATTTTTACGTGTGAGTTTAATTATTTCTGATTTTTGATACTAACGAGGAATAGATGCAATTAACTCTTTGCACTTGGATGGCACCATTCAAGACGGCGCATCATTTTGACGTTTTAACTTAAAACAATTGCTTATATTTATGGATATAATATATATTCTTTTTGAGTAACAAGTCTTTGTATTAGGTGAATAATTATGCCTCGAATTACTTTTCCGAGGGCAAAGGGTTAATGTATTTTATATATTGAATTAAAACGTTCGTTGCCATTAGAATCAGATAATCTAAATAATTAAATGACACCTTTTTTGGATGTCTCTAAACTGTAATAGAGAAAAAAAATATAAACTTTTTACACAGCAGATATGAATTACAGGCCAGTCATGTATCAGCCAACGTATTGTATTAATGTTCCATTCAGAATCAATTCAATTCATATCTAAATTCATATAACTGACAAATATTTATAAAATTGTTATTAAATTTATTTGTTGAATTAATGTCACATGTCAAGCCCATACAATAACTTGTAAAGAGGGAAATTTAGATTTTCATTTGTATTTAAATGAGGAAGAAAACATCTTTCTATTCATTTAACGTATGTGGTTCCTATTACGCAAATGTGAAGAGATTTGATCCTTAACCAAATGTAGCATGCACCAAACCACACATACAGATTCTATTTTGAGTTAAATCTGGTTTAGATGTTGCAGTCCTCCACCACAAAACCAAAAAAATGACATGAGATCATCTCATCATGAATACTGTGTATGTGAGTTTATATTCCATCGTATTTAGTTTTAGCTAAAATAAAACAAAATTTAATTTCAAAGACAATTTCAAATTGAAACTCAATTAAATACATTTTAGAGTATTTAAGATTCTAAAGCTGAGAAAAACCTTGAAGTTAAACTTAATAACCTTAACCTTAAACTTACCCTTCTCTTTTGATACAATAGATGGAGTTACCTTATAACATCAAGGTATATTTCCCATGATCCTTCTTGGGGGTCATTATTAGATTGTATTCTCAGCGAGTGTCGTGTGTTTTCGTGTTCGTGTTTGTTTTGTCTTGTGACGTAGAAAATAATTAAATAACTGTCCTGAAACTTGTTTATTATTTTTATTATTTAGCAAGCGTCATAATGTTATAAAGAGTTTCGTCTTCGCAGTTTGGGAAGTTATAAAGTTTTTTTTATCTTTCTTCTCACAGTACAAAGTAATATATATATATATTTTTTTGTTTATCTACAAATTGATTAAAATTCGAATCATATTACAACGCTAACATAAATTCAATCTTTCAACATAATCGAAACATTTCTTGCATTTAAATCTGTTCTTCGCCAACTAGCAAGAGCTGCACTGACTGCTCAACTCCATTGTGTCGCCAAATGCCCATAATGCCAGTATTTAATCCCTTTCTACTCGGCTGAGCGGCGTGGCAGCAGAACAAATTTAAGTTTGTTTTCGCGCTCTTTTTCGGTGAGTGCCTTTGACAAAGATGAGGTTCCAGGGTACTTTATGGATCCAGTTAATGGTCTATAAATCTTCCGCAGCAAGCTCAGATTCCCGCGCGGCGGAGATTTCCGTTTTATTCGCGTTTACTTTTTTTTTTTTTTTATTTCTTGGCGAGCTCAATTGACGACACGACTTTGGAATTAACCCTTTTAGGAGAATTTCGAGATCTATTTAATCGCTAAAGCGGTATTTAATTACCTTAATTAAGCTGCTTCCATTCCGAATTCTTTTAGGCAAAAATCGTTTGCACGCAGTTTTGGGAAGATAATTTTTTTTTAATTTAACAGTTTTGTTGTTGCTATTAAGGATTAAGACAGCTCGGTCAGGTTATAGTGAAAATGTTTTCCGCAGTGTAGGAATTTGTAGTTAATTTTATAATTTAAATTCGTAGCAATTAAATTTTAAAATTGTTGGAAAAATTAATTAAATAAAAAGTAAAATTATTTTTAAAAATGCGAGGGGTATCCAGAATCTACGCTCCATTAAGTACAGTAAACTCCTGAGTATCCGGCCTAATGTAGCGGAAGGGTTGGTCGGATAGCCAAAAAAAAAAAAATGGATAGGCCGAAGTTTTATAAACTCATTTCTTTACCCACCTATACCAGAAAACAATATTTTTACTCTTTTTTTTTTTTTTTTTTACTTTTATCCCATTTCCACTATTTAATGCAATATACCACATTCCCATTTCTGCTCGATTTTTCCCCAGTCCCCCATTATACTTTTCTCAACTTCTAACTCCGAAGCTTTATTTTTTGTTGTTACACCAGAGTCTAGTTCGCTATACAGGGCTTAATTTCTCTTCCACAACTTTTTTTTTTCGTTTATCAATCATTTTGGAATTTTCACTGCGCTTAACAAACACTAAGCATACCCCAAGAACAATTTACGAATACTGTATGTGCTGCGCAGTTATAACCAGCAACAACAACAATCGAGGTTTTAAACATTGATGAAACAATGAACAACGAGCAGAACGCTGCTCTTTTCCTGCCACAACTTGTATTTTGCAAGACACATAAGAGGATCGTAGCAGATGCCCGGTTCAATGTTGTCAATGCAACACCTTGTCTTCCTCATTTAATTACGATAAAAGAAAACTAGACTGGATAACACCGAAGCCGAATAGCCACGAACCGGATACTTGGAAGTGTACTGTAGTTAAAAGAAAGAAAAATTATTGTTACAAAAATACTTTTATTGTTTAATGAAGTACAGTACATATGTTATTTTTAGCATAATTGCCGCCAATATTGAAGCATTTATCTTAGCGGAAGATGAAATTTGTATGAAATTGTCATAGAAAAATTCCGTCTATGATGATAAAGTAGTGAACGAAACATTAGAGGAGAATACGTTAACAGTGTCCAAGGAAAATCGAAGATTCATCATTACAACTTCTTTTCAACTTCTGAAAGAAATCATCATCAATCAGAGAACGTCACTCACTTCTTTGTTCCTCATCAAGAATATTTTCACCTCTTTTCATTGACACCTTGCAACAATCTCCTTACCACTGAATCATTCATCTCTTTTTATCCGTAAATTCCACAAATTTATTCGTGGTTTTTCATTTGCTTTTGTATTTTTAGCATCAAGAAAGTGGATGACGAAACATAACTCGTGCGTGATGATATATTATTTTTTTTAAAATTATTTCAAATCCTCAATGTGCAGCTGAAGTAATACTGAGCGATTTAATTTCTATTGTTTGATAACTAAACAGCAAAATTGGAACGCATGCGTGATAATAAGAACGAAGCACTTGCAAAAATCGAAAACGAAATTTAGTTTCTGTAAATCCTTCGTACGAAATTTACAGAAATCAATTTTATACAGCACATTTTAAATAGTTAATATACATCAAATAAAAAATATATATAAGAAATACTTTTTCAAAATAAAGCATCTTATTTTAGTTTTTATGTATATTTTTATATGTATTTATTTGTATATCCTGACGCATAAGAGAATATCAATACATAATTCTGACATTAAAAATCAGTTTTAATTTATGTATATTTCTTGATCGGACAGAAGATCTTTCAACTTAGTGTCATAAATTTTTATGAAACTTTAACTGAATCTTAAATAAAGTACTGAATATTGGTTCATAATAAACCTCCACAATTTAATCCAATATTTTAAACGCTTGTTAGCCAGTTTCCTTTAAGACATAAATTCAAAATAATCGCTTTATATTTCCATACAAATGTCTAGCCATAACACTAAGAAAAGGCTCGTTACAAAATTTTCAATATCATCAAATCCTAAATGCCGCCTAAATTATTTCTACGAAGAGCACTTGCTCCTTTACACAAGCCCAGCATTTTCGAATGACAACTTTTAAAGCCGTCCGTTATACCTCCCCAGCAATAATTGCATTCGTCAGTAAGGTGGCATTTAGTTCGTTCCATAATAGGGCGGCTCCTGATTTCCTGAGGCCTCATCAGGAGCGCCCCATCAGACGGAATCCCCAAGGGAAATGGGCCGGATCTTCCGGATTTTCCGGCTCAACAGTAAGGAAAGACTGCTTGATCCCTGGCTCTAAGTGTCCGGACCATGGTCCGATTGCAGCTTTATTACAGCAGGGTCCAGTCATCAGTGATAAGACGTTTTCTGGACCTTCAATTCGTTAACCCGGATTGAGGGAGGTGATGCCCGGAGCTCCCGTTTCTCCTGTTTTTCCTTTTTAGTCTTTATTTTCAACATCTCCGTTTGATAAATGAGACTTATGGGATTTCCAGTAATGGAGTATGGGACCGCGGGAATGTACGCTGGGGGTGAGGTACAATAAATAGTTATTTCACATCAGCAATTGGAGGAAGGGAAGTGGCAAGTAATACATTTCGAGTCTTTAGTTGGTAGCATGTTTCTGTTGATGCTGTGGAAATCTACAGTGATTATTTTCCGTCTGAAAGTTAAGGTCTGCAAATAGATGCGAGAAAAGATTTGTTTCAGAATGGATTTGATCTTTACTTACTACGGAATGGATTTAATCTTTACTTACATAAATCAGTACTTGCTACATAATCAGGTACTGATTTATGTAGTAAATGATTACAGTAAGGAAATAAATTGAATTGAAATAAATATACATGATTAAAATGACATTCATTAAGTGTACTGATGATCTTGGTTTAAATATTATTAAATATTGCATTAATTATAATGTTTTTCAAAATTTCTGCTGTATGATCTTTACCGATTCTATTTAATAATTCGCATCCAAGATGTTAAAATAATGAAAAGGATGGTATGGAATATATTAATAACGGCAAAAGAAAAAATTAAAAAATTATTAATTGTTGATATATATTAAATAAAGCATCTACAACCATTTCCTTCATTGTTGTATGCATACACAAAATGAGACTGCGAAGTCTATATTATTCAAGTGGGATATAAAATAACAGTAATATTAATTTAAATAACTTTTGTAGAAAATCGAGTCTACATTTAATGTTGACGTTTCGTTTATTTCAGAAATATATACATCAATTTTATGCAGTTTATATGACTTTATGCTTCTTATAGTTATGTTAGGTAGACATTATAAGATTTATTTTAAAAAGTGTATATTTTTATTCTTGGATTGTTTTCTCAGTAATAAATCTTTAAAACTCAAAATGCATAAATATTAATAAAAATATTAGGTAATTATAAAAAGTAAGAAAACATGATAGAGCTGTTTTGATTTAAAAAAAGAGGCATTTTAACCCTTTTAATGCCGTACCAATTTGACTAATTTTCTAGAGTTTGGTAAGAAATTCATAAAAAATTCAAAATTCAAAAAGAAATATATTACGAAATAATGGAAGAATAAATTAATTTTAAATGTATTTCAATATTTATTGAAAAGTAAAGTGCCCTCGCCTAGATAACGATATATCGTCGTTGGCATTTTTCGTAAGATTTGCGAAAAAACGATATATAGTCGTTCGGCACAAGAAGAATTAATGAAGGTGAATTACACATGTTTTGAAAGTGAACGCGTTTATAAAACCTCGTTTCATACGACATTTTGTTATTCGACCTACCTTTCGGTGACAATAGTGCGTATAAGTTGGAGTAAACTGACTATGAAATTATATCCCCCCCCCCAGTGTATAATTTACATACAAAATCGTTTGCATAAAAAAAAATGTTAATTTAACAAAACACCACCACTTAAAACTGCATAGAAAACCACCTTCAATAATAAATTAGAATGTAATGAAGGGTTCGGTAGGTTATTTTGCGAAGAGCTGACCAATATTTTTAAATATTTCCCCCTAATTAAGTGGTTTACCTAGTAAATATCAATAAATTACACTTCCTTAAGTGTACTTACCAAAGAAAAAAAATCAATAAAAACACAATATTAAGAGATAGAGCTATATTTAACAAAGAAAAAAATGCCCCAATCAGTAATAATTAATCTGAAACATATAATGTATGCAAATATCCAATAGTCTGTCTTTTACTAAGTTTTAATTTATGAAGAGATGAATTATTATCCGAGATTATTGAATCTGAATAAATAATGGTATGGAATTTTAACGAATAATTAATTTTCTTTAATCCATTTAAAATCGAAATATTGCACTCAGTTATTAGCATTGAAATGCTTCATTTTCATCGACAAAATCATAAATGAATTTTAACGTAATAAAATATTCATTCAATTAGAAAAATCGGGGGTCAATAGAGTCAAATACCATATAAATGTGTTTCCATAAAAAAGATTAATCAGTAGTAAAAATGAATATAATTTTGACATTAAACAATGTTGATGGTTTTTGGAATCGCTGTTCATTTTTTTTTCAATGCAGGGACGTTTGCCTTATAACATATTCAATTATGTAATGGACAATAGGTTATCGAAATAATTTCCCGCAAATGACGTTGTATGTATCATTAAATGTTGGGGAAAATCCAATTTAATGATTCTTCGACTAATGTTAAAGAGTTTGTCACACATCTCTTTAATCACTCCCTACCAGCAAATGCATGTAAAATGCTAATAAAAAAATTGCTGGGAAATTAATGGATAAAATGCTTTTACTCTTAAGACTAGACTTCAGAACGTACAATGAAAAAAAAATCGAAGTAAATCATTTTTGGTAATTAGCCAAAATCTGTGCCATAGATTTTTTTTTTTTTTTTGGCGCTTCGTCTGAATCATGTTTTATTATCATTAGACAGCTAACAATAGCGTAAATTAAAGCATTTCAGATCCCTTTTTTTATTTTTTTATAGGGCACGTGTTTTTTTGCTTTTGCAGCTGCTCATTTTTTGCAATAAGTGGCAAAATAAAAAGAGATAGCGATTATTTAGACAATGTAAACAATTTACAATATCTAACAAAAGGTTTCATTGATATGAATATTCCAACAGTAATCTGAAAACCGTTTAAATTCTTATCTGTTGTGGTTTTGCACAACCATGTTTTACTTCAATCGTGGCTTTAATTACTCTTAAAAAATATTTTTCTTTTGTCTTTTAACAATCACATATTTAATTTTCTAATCTTAGATTGAAAAAATAGGCCATCCCGTTTGATGCATTGACGCAATATTTTGTTAAAAATGTTTAGTTATAGTTTAACGAGAGTTGCGAATGTTTCGGAATTTTTCAATAAAATTTCTTCCACTTTAACCAATTAGCATAATTAAAGGAACAGGATATTTTATTTCTGTTTCAAAATAATAAAATTCTGATTATGAAAAATATATTTATTTTTTAACTATACAAATACTATTAATTTTCATTCATTCATTTAATTTTAAATAAAGTTGCTTATTTCTTGATTTTATTAATATATTTGCACTCAGAAAAATTTGAAAAGGGATTTAAATTTCAAAATCTCTCAAAATTATGAAATTTATTTGAAAATTTTTGAGTAGTTTATTTATTTCTTAGAAAAAAACCCTTTTCTTAAAGATACTCCTTTCTTTTGATATATCCGAGAGAAAAACATAATCAAAACAGTGGTAAAATTTATTCTGTAAAGAATAGCTGAAAGTTATAAACTAAAATTTATTTAAAAACTCAAGTGAATTATTATAAGGCTTTTCGAATGTATTCAGAAATTTAAAGAAAGTTCGTTTTTAAAAATAAAAGTTGATTTTTAAAACTAAAATTGACGTTTCAAATTTTCCCAAGGACTAATGTGGAGTGGTCTTAGAATAATGAATCATATGCTAATGGCAGACAAGATTTTCTGTGCTAGAACCCTCTTTCTTTTATATCTGTATCTTATCAATGTTTGTCAGTTGGCGATAGATATGTCATGCGCGATTGTGACTCGCAAATCTATAACTGTGACTCACAAATCTTCGAATGTAAATTTCAAATCTATTATCTGATGAAGCTTTAAGCAGATATAATCTGATTAAATTTTGATCTGATGAAGTTCCAAATATATTATAGAATCTGATGAAACCATTTTTTTTATCGCGGACCATAAAGAATATCAGAAACTCACACCTTTTATTTTAAAAAAGATTCATTATTTATTTATTTACTTAACTTTACTCGAAAAAGCAAGAAGAAAAAGCTCAAGTGCATTTCGCACAGTAAATGCATGTTTAAATTTTGACAGCATGAGTAACAATTAGACTGGAATATTGTAGATTACATTTCCTAATTTGCTTATATATTTATAAAGACATCTAATTGTGCCTAATAACCTGCATTACAAAGTTAAACAGAATTTCCATTTGAAATTATTAGAATTATCAAAATAATAGTTGCAAAGACTGTTACTCCAATTCACCAACAAAATATATATGGAAATAATAAACTGAAAGACGTCTTTTATGGATTATATGAAAGCATTTCTCCGTGTCAATACAGTCAAGGCACAACTCCCCATGAAAATCCATTCAAAATAACGAATAGGAGATCTAAATAACATCCATTAGATTTATGCAGAATTTTATTCTTCGAGTCTCACTGATCGTAAACAGAGTGGCATCTTTAACATATACTCCAAACTGAAAATGGATCTAAATGTCTGGAACTTTTTCAGCAGTAGACAGGTCTAGATATTCTCTTTAAGAGCTGTCTCTAGTAAAAAGATAACCATGCAGCAGAAACGCATGCACATACAATATTGATTAAAGGTGCGAAAATAGCAGTTATTCCTCTTGCAAAGCGTCCTGTTGAATATCTTTTAAAGGAATTTTCCTCGGAAATTGTATTTTCTGTTATTTAATATGATAAAATGCAGGTACTCTTTGTTTTATGTAATATTTCTAAAGCCGAAGAATAAGGCAGAACGATATTAGTAATCGTTTTGAAACAAATACGATAAGAAATAAATAGTAAAGCTACAAAAGGAGGAACTTATATGTTAAGATTTTTACAGAATAGATGAAATGCAGCTTTAAAACGGAGCTGGGATATTTCAAATATTTTCAAAACACGGCAATAAAATAAATTATATAAAGAGAGTGAAAGAAATCTATATAAAAATGAGAAAGAATAGTTTATATTTTGACATTTTTGAGCAACTATTTTGTGATTTAAATTTAATTAATAACAAGTTTTAAATTGACAGGATGGCTATTTTCGGTTGGATCTACTAAATTTGAATCATGGGCCCTGCATGAAAATAAAACGACATCCGAGCTGCCATCCTCTTTAACGTTTGATTTCGAAATATTTAAAATACATCTGAAGGCAGATTTTGACGGAATAGGATTTTGAATCATGGCCTTTTTGTTCTCAAGTCAAGATTAGTAAAAAAATGAAATCTTTGCTCGGATTTTATATTAAGATAACCAGCATTTTTTACAATACGTATTTATAAATTTAATTAATTTTTAAATTAATCTATAAACGCAACCACATACTTTATTAGATTAATCTTTTTCTTGATATCGAAATATAAGGAAATATTAATTATTTTTTTATTCATACATTTATGGATAAAAATTTTCTTATAGTTGTAACAGAGAATTACTTTGCGCATAAAAATGGTCTAAAAGTATTTTCAGATATAAGTTGTTCATTAGATGCGAGTAAAATTATCCTTTAATATTCTCTTATCCAATAACACGTTTAGGCTTAGATGCTAATATTGCTTTGTTTGCCTTCGTTAGTTAAATTTATTTAAAAAAAAAACATCGCATATATTTTGATTAGCAACAAAAATTAGTAACTATAATTTACAAACAGTATAGACCTGACTCGACTGTTTGATTAAAAATTTTTTATTTTTTATTTATTTTTATTTTTTAGCCTAAAATATGCATCCGGTCCAACGTCAAATCAAAATGACGCCATAGAAAGTGCTAAAGACTAATATGTGTCAAAAAAGTACATAACTAACTAAATACAGGGATGGCTTTATAATTAGATGGACTATTCAACTGCTTAGAGGCTATGAATTGAAAAGACCACAAGCTAACAGATTAAGAATATTATTTTACCAGTTGTGAAATTAATAAGTTTAAAAAAATATACAGTGAATAATTTAAAATCATCATTCATAGTAATCATTCATCATTTATAGTAATCATAATCATTATTTCTTCTTTAGCAATTATAATTGATTAGGTCCCTATAAGTTTAATCACGTGAGTTTTTAGAATATACATAAAACCGAATATCTATTTCAATAATAGCAGTCTAGAGTCTCAATAGGTGAATAAAAGCAAATATTTATTCACAAGATTAATAAAATAATAAAAAAACATCTTAAAATAAATGATTAAAAAGTTAAAAATGTGCTGAAACGCGAAATTAAATTAACCCTCTTATAAAAAAGAGGGATATTTAGTTCCACATTTTTAATATATTATTCAAAATATGTACTGCCCTACGGCAGCATAATACATAAATCCGCAACTGATTAAATACACAAGCTTAAGAAAAGTATGTAGGTATAAACTTATATTTTAAGATTCTTTTAATATAAATTTTCAAATAGATACTATTGTATGAAAAATAAATTGAAAAATAATAGCGAAAAATAAGATATAAATGGAATCGGTGTTTTAATTATTTACTAATTTAAAAATTAATTTTTTTCATATTAATTTTCAAAAGCATACAAAAAAAAAATGTTAACATCCAATTATTTAAAAAATTACTAAAGAAAAAAAAATTGTTAACCAATCTTTATTTTTCGTTTAAATTTTTTTAAATATGAAACCGTTAGGAACTGAACATCCACAAGATCAAAATATGTAAACATTTCCAAGCTGTCACCAAGAATACGACCTACAAATTAGAAAGGGGTGGAGAAGTCAAAAACATTTTCAAAAAAAAAAAAAAAAACTTCTAGACTGGAGGAGATAAAAAAAAAATCATAAAATGCAGCTAAGGTTTAAAAAAAAGCAGCAATAAGGAGTAGCAAAGGTTAAAAAAAGAAACTTCCGGATGATGGGGACCGGGCGGGCGCGTATGGAATGCTATTTGCAACCATATCCCGCGATAGGGGTAAGAAAGGGGAAAAGACAGCTATTTTTAAAATTCCCCAGGTTTTTAACATGTGTATACAAGATCATGTGTACCAGACAGCTTTGTCTAGTCTGATGTGCCTTATGTGCCAAGTCTTTAAGGTTATCGTCACGAGAAGGTCCTGACTTCTGTCCAAAATCTGACTCAAGTCAGAAAATGTCAACTAAGTGACACGAATTTCGTGTCGATTAAAACGAGGTGCTTCAAAAATCCCCCTTGACGATAGCTGATGCATCAAATTTAGTGTAGGGTGAAGGTTTGAGAGCTGTTAGTAAATCAGTCAGTGTAAATTAGGTTAGGTTAAGGTTAAGTGAATAAGGGAGATTTAGGTATGCCTGAAAGTTGATATATTTATGTGTATAATTTCTATAAATTCGTGGATATAGAAAATAGGAGAAACTGAAATGTGGATTTATTAATATATGTCTATACCTGTGATATGTGTACAATGGAATGCAATATTTGAATTAATTTAAGTAAACAAAGTCGAAGGATGTTTTATTAGTATAGAGATTTAGTAATAAAATAAGATCCACGAAGCAAAAATTAATTTTGTGACATTTTTTTTTTAAAATGGCGGTAAAATTATATAACAAATTCTATTAATAATATTTAACTTCTTAATAAAACTGTACCTTATTTGGAACATTTATTGAATTTGAATCTACCTCTATTTATAAAGAAGAATGTGCATCTATATGTGAATGTTTAGGATGTCAGGGCAGACAGACAGAGTTCCAAATTTGGCAAATTTCAGAAGGAGAAGATATGAAACCTCGCTGATTTTTTTTTAAAAAGCTTAATTAAAATGTTAATTAATTTTAAAAAGAGAGATTTTGGTGCTTTTCTATGATTACTTCAAAAAATATTGCATAAAACTGAATTTTTGATTTTTTTAGACCATTTTAAAATTTTAAAATTGCTTTCATGCTATATCAATTCGATTGCCATTCCATTTTTTTCTAAACTTCGACAATTATTATTTTTAATTTTTTATTTATAAATTTTGCATAATTTGCTTCAATAGATTTCCTTGCTGTAATGAAATTAAAACCGTTTTTATTGTCTCGTCAAACATTTAATTCATTAATCTCATCCTCGGTAGAGTCTTGCCTTCTCAGCTTTTGACAAATTTTCCCCACCTGCTTACAACAGAAGTCAATGAAATGAGATTATCATTAAAAATAACAAGCCTTTTGAAGATAGACTACCGATATAAAATTTTAATACCATTATGATGTCATGGAGCTTGACCCCATTAAAAAGGTTCATGTGCGCAATAAACAGAACCATTAAAATGAAACACAGAATTAAACCGCCACAATTTGATGCTTAGAAATAAATATTTCGTTGATGAATTAATGAACATTAACTTATGTATATGTGATTCAATTGAAATCAAATTCAAACATTTTTCTTGAGGAGATAGCTGATCGCCAATGGAGGCTAGTAAATAATAGAAGTTACGCATAGCTATTTCTATCCCAAAGATTAAGAGAATTTTTATCAAGGGACAACTAACTGTAGAGATTTAAAAATCCTAAATAAAATACATTTGAAAACTGAAGTGGTTTCGCTTGTTGAAATAAAAAAGGTGAGGAATCTACATTCACAAAAAGTCAGTAATGAAAACTACATTTGCTTCAAGTTGTAAGGATCATTCTTTTTTACAGGAGTGGCTAATATCGGAATAATTAATTGTAGTAGAAAATACACGTAAATGCAAATCATTGGTAACCAAGTCACTAGCAACTTCCATACAGTAATACGGTTATTTTAAAGACGAATATCGGCATTTTTAAGAGTTCCTTAACTACGACAAATCAAATTTTCCAACAACCTCAAAACTTCACTCAGGATTTACAACCAAGGCGTCCAAGAGCACTTGCTTATTTCCATTAAAAGCCTTGCTCTCCCCCCTCCCACCCCATGGGGTCGGTAGAGGAAATGCCTAATCTATTCCCACTTAATTTTTACGCAAATGAAGCAGAGAAGCAAAGTTTTGTTCTTTCTAAAGAACACGTTTTCATTCGTCCCCAAGGAGCGTTCAACTCAGCAGCGATCGAAAATGAATAAAAACTCTCGCCTTCGGGCATTCTAACAAGGAGAGGCTAGGCGAAGAATCAATTCTTTTCCATTCTCTCTCTTTTTCTTTCTTTTCCTTCAGTAACACAACAAGAATGAGGGAGCAGAAAAAAATAAAAATAAAAGGGGCGGTAGAAGAAAGAAAAATTACAAGGTAGTTCCACGCGATCAAGAGGTGGTGTCCCTCGAGATGCTGGGCCGTCCGAGGGTTCGAAAACGATAGTGGAACTACCGTAACACCCATTTTCTCATCTTTGATGGAACTTGAGGTGGTTTCGACAGATGTTGGATTCCTCTGTTTTATTCAACTTACATAGGAATTCGGCTGATAAATCACTTAGGTTTAAGTTGACGTAATGATGATGATTTATTAGGTTTCACCAAACCAGCAGGTTTTAAATTAGCATGATTAGATGTATTAGGGGAAGTGATAATTAAACTTGAGTTACTATGGTAAAGTGGATGAATATTGAGGCTCTGCCATGTTCGAGTTAGATTGTTTTTTTCATAACTAAAAGATATGTCCCTTCTAAATGGACTATTATTCTGTTAACAATGTGGTTGCTTTCATTAGTTAATCTGTGAAGATTAACTAATGAAAGATGTATAAAATCTGATGTACATTGACAGAGTACGTGAGTACAGATTACAGAGAAATTTTCAATAAATGATTATTTGTAGTACATTTTAGATGTAAAAATGTAATCACATTTAAATTTATGTTTCCTAGCAGTCAAATCTTCTCTATTCATAATGTTGATGATACTCAAATCAAAACTAATAATTTAAATCTGTTTCAATATAATAAAAATTGCAGACTTCAGATCATTAATTTTAGCTACAACTGTGCATAAAAATGTAATAAAATGCGAAATTTACGATCCTATAACAAAATTATATTTATGCTTAACTTTAATCGCACACCGATAAATCAATCAATTTAAACTTAAAAGAACTTGTGTCAGTTTCTAAATGCCATAATAGAAGTGCGAGATTTCGCATCCTGTAATGATACAAAACCATATAATGATCAATAATATGCTGATATTCTGTTAATTCAACCCATTGTTATAGACGGCAGTGGACAATTGTATATACTAACGCCATTTTTGATTTGCAGACGTTTCTTAAGACTATCCAAATTCTACTTTTTTGAAATGCAATGAATATATTCTAGTATAGCATACATTCTAGCTATCATCGTATAATATGCAATATATATTCGTAGTTGGTAGCAATACATTAGCTATTGTCAGATTTTATTTTTCATTAAAAAAGCCTAAATGATATTGTAATCAATATTTACACACATTTTCTAAACAATACTTTTTTTATTCGATAATGCAAATTCCGTCTTATTATTTCGTCTGAATAATACGCTGAATCGAGAGAATTGATTCAATAATATGCTGATATTAATAAGTCGATAAGTCAATATTAGATTTTACATTTTTTGACAGCATCATTAATAATGGCATTCTTTCAAAGAGATGAAAAAACATGCGACAATTTTTTTAATTTAACTTTTGAAATAATCCAAATATTTGCAGCTATTTCTTTTTACATATACTAAAATGCATCGCTTTTTACCTATTTTATTTACCAACATATTTTTGAACCGAATTTTCATTAATATAAATATTAAGATTCTTTAATAAAAATAATTTTTATTTTCTGCACATGACATCATGCAAACGATAATATTAACAAATCAGAAAAATAACTTAATTTATAATTCATAAATGTTTCATTTTCAAAATTTTTTCTCTTTCCAAGTAAAACTGTGTTTTCCAATAACTATTTTTCATCGAGCACCAGTCGTAAAGAGTTGATTAAAAAACATCCATAAACATAAAATGAAATATTCAACGACAAAATTTAGTTTTAAAAAAAGATCGCTGATAATAAATAACATTTATATTTGCGAAAGTATTAGAAAGTAAGTAAAAACACTAATGAAAAAAAAAAATTTGAAAAATTAATTTTTTCTATAACAATATCAACATCGGAAAGATTATTTATTCGGCTGAAAAAAATTATTTACAATTTTGAATGAGATAAAATAAAAACTATGAATATCAAAGTTAAGCTCCATTCTTCATTGAATTTTGATGAAAGCCCATTCATTATTGTAACTAAAACCCCGAAAGGGAGCTAAAGCAGGAAAATTGCTCTTTTCTATTATATTCTTATGGGAAAGGCCAATATCTTATTCAGATAGAATTTTTGAAAAGATCTCGTCTCTCCAGCCACTAACAGATGCAGATACGAGCATATTAGATATGCATCGCTAGCCATACATTGGATATGGATATATAAAATAGACAATGAAAAAAAGAAAAGTAAACCGATTGGATTCGAATGTAAAGAGTGGAGTTTCACAAAGCTACATGTTTTCTCTAATGTTTGGACAGCACTGTTGTTTGTATATCTTAACTGTATTGAAAAAAAGAAAGAAAAAGAAAGCAAATGCATCAAAGAAATTATACGCAGAGTAAAAATCTTATATTTTTAGACTGCCACTATTTTTTTTTATTATTTATTAGTATACATTTTATACATCAAACAAGCAGAAATAAAAAAGAAATCTAATGCAAATTTTAATTTGTGAACCGGAAAATGTTTATATTTTTTTGTATTAAAAGAAATTAAAGATTGAATATAAAATGTAAGTGCCACATATAATCCTCGGTTTATGTTTTATTTAAAATAATAAATAACAATAAAAACAAAATCTGGAGAATTTTGAAAATTTCTTGATGGGATATTTTATTTTCGAATTAAATGCAACTCTTTTTATTTTTTGATTTGAGAATTCTTCATTTCGGTTCATATAAAAACCTGATAGATTGTACAGGTATTTAAGGGTTCCGAATTTCATTTTTATTTATAGTTTGATTTCAGTTTTCAATACATTCTTCAATATATTCTTCGACCTCATATACGAGTAATATTCATGAAACAAATGATACATTTTTAAATCTTTCGTTTAAAATAGTCGATATTTAATGAAACGTTTGGAATGAACTTATCTTTCTTTCAGATATTTTAATAAATTTAAAATTTTTAAGTGAAAGTTGCTCTTTTCTTCAAATTTATAATCTTAATGTATTCTTTAATGAAACCTTTGTTTTCAGTGTTCTTGTTTTCGGCACATTATACAGAAATAACCAAAATTTTCAATAATAATGTATACGATTCACTATATTGCTTATATTATATTAAGAATATTGCTTATATTATATTAAGAA